>BOPP01000376.1:227993-240552 GCA_017312745.1 Gryllus bimaculatus | reverse complement strand
GAGGGAAGGGGCGGGGCGGGAAGAGCGGCGCGCGCATCCCACTCATAACAAACAACTGTGTTTATGGGGGCGGGGTCCGCACGCGGCCACAAGACGGCCAACAAGACCAAACAGTGGGCAGAAACTATCCTAAAGGCGCTCATTTTAGAGAAAAAGAGAGAAAGAGAACGAGCGATTCTTATTTTCGGGAACAACAATTACTTGGCCCCGTGAGAGAAATGCATATTCTAGACAGGAGGTGACTGTGCGCCTGCCCTGCTAGAACGTGAGATCCGGCGCCGCCCTACACGTCAGCTTGCGGGATTTCTTTCTCGGGGTATCATCACTAGCGCGGCTCGCACCCAGTCAGGACGAGTTTTAAACCGCCGTCTGGTCTGGCTACATGGGTGCCAGGGTAGTGCCTGTACGTGCAAATGCGAATGTAACGGGGTGAGGATACAAGGAAGAGGAAGAAAAGATCGCGCGCGGTCTGGGACACGTTTGCTAGGGTACTGCTTAGCCATTCCCTTAGAAATGACCGGAGTAACAGGAAACTGCCGACCAAAGCAGCCGCCCGATACAATTCTTCTTCGGACAACGACCGAATTCGATGTACGTATGCACAGTGTCGCTAGCGACGAAAATTCTCTCGCGGCTGAACTGGAAGCCTAGATCTCCCGGCGAGGGACGGGCGAGTGGTGGTGGCAATAAAGAGATTAGCAATGTGTACAAATGAAGAAAACATAATTAAAACTTTCATTTTTCATTATCTTCTTTTCAGTGTTTAAATGTCAAAGAAATGAAATATATTATCATTTTCAATGGTCTATATACATATGACGGTGAAAGCTCACGCAAAGTAGTAATTTCTATTTTAATCTCTATTCATCCATAATCCCTACTATCCAAAAAAATGTTCAGTGCTACCATATTTACACTATCAAAAAATAGGGTAATATACGAAGACAAATCACGAATATTTTTGCGACTTAAGTTTTTTTTTAAATTTCTTTTAATCGCCATGTTGAGAGGTGCCAGAAAATAAGTGATAAAAATATTTCGTTTTAGATTGAACGAAAGATCTCTATATGTACTAATATATTTAATACATATTCGACTACCCCCAGCTCTTCCTCGATTTCTTGTTCAATGTATTTTCCATGAAGTTCGACTAATCTCATTTTAAAATTGTAGTAATTTAGTAACTAGTTTGGGTGTAAAGAGCGTTTATATAAGAACGTTCCCGAATTGGGTACTCGGAAATTCTAACACTTTGTAACCCACTCTGTATTCAGAGGCCCTTGACCTCTACGGGATTGTAATGGGATACAGCAACGATGATGATAATGATGATCATGATGATAATAATAATAATAATAATAATAATAATAATAATAATAATAATAATAATAATAATAATAATTTTTGTTGAAATCACTACTCATTTTGGTGAAGTCACTACATTTGTGTGTGTGTTTTCTTGCTTTTTTCCCAGCTCTTCGAGGCGCGGCGTGCCCCTTTCGGCCCCTCCTGACCAGTGTGCGCCTTCGCCGGCCGGGGGTGGGGAGGGGCGCTCCATCACTTGACCCCTATTGCCTCTATTACTACGAACGTCACGTCTCGTGCCACTGGCCGCGGCGGCGGCGGCGGCGTCTACTGCTTGTCTACTAGCACTAGTTGTAGAACCGCTGGTAATGGAGGCGAGGAGGCGGCAGCTACGCTGTCAAGAGAGACAGAGGTCGCAATTACGTTAGTGACAATGAAAGTGATGTCGATTCACAGTCAGACGGATGGAAACTGATTGAAACCGCCTTTCGTTCAAGTGGTAAGACCTGGCATTCTGGAATTTCTGCCATACGGCTCCATTTATTTGTACGGCTTGTTTACAAGTCTTCTTGGCTACCAGAGATCGTGAGGACTACTTAAGATTGTTGATATACACTTCGTAGTGTTTTTTACATCCCGTATAATAGTCAACGGGACTGCCAAATGTGATTATTATTCTAGCGAAGTTCTATAGCCCCAAACTGCGGCCATCCGCCGAGATCAAACTTTAACATATTATCCTCATTTCAAAGGTCGGACGGCACCAGAAAAATATGAGCCTTTTTATAGTCCCCTTATTTCGCCAATTATTTTGTTCCACCACGAAGTACTAAACGATGAGAACAATGGCAACATTTTAAAATACAAGCGATACTCTTACATTAATGTTTGGTTTTTCCCCACAGTTGGATGGAGTCCAAACATATGCTATCATTCATTGATGACAATGAAAAACTTGGGCTGATATCTTACGGTGGCCTACTCTTCGTTCATCTAAAACAAAAAAGAATTAGCGAAGAGACCAAAGAGTGTAATGTAGTTCAAACCAAAACCCTTCATTTTCCAGACTGATTAGGTGTTGAAAAGGAGCTCCCATTAGCCCAAAAGGGGGAAATAAGCAATTTTCTCTGATACGATAGTGAACAACTAAGAGGATGATGAAAACAGCTTTTTTTGATTTTATACTGGATGTGATGAATAAACCCACATGTGACCTCACTTTTCTAATGTGGGGACTGTTACTTTGTCACTAGACCTTTTGCACCTGGGTCAATAAACATCCCCATTTCTAACTGAGTTTCCTTTATTTGTATTCATTGATTTTAAAAATTCAAACAATATGACATGCAAATCATATTCGGAATTAAACTTTGTAACTTTAGTACAAAAAGACTCACACAGAAGTACATGACCAGTACGACGTAAACATTTAATAGGTGTTCGTACTGAGAACAATCAACGATAAGATTTGAAAAATGAATTAGAATTTCAAAGAAAGGGGAAAATGCACTTGTCCTTTATTTCACTAATGATTTGCGTTTATAAATTATGAAAACTATTAATTTTTCAATCTGTTGAGCCAATTAAAATGTCTTCTTTTAAAAGATGCGAGCTTTCAAAATCTGGTAGAGAAATGTAGAAAAATATAATTTGGAAACTTGGAATGGGCGATTACTGAAACAGACTGATTACGAGCAGACTGGGTAGACCGAAAATATTTGAAGATTAGAAGCCAGAAACCGGGTCAACCGTAACTAGCAGGATAAAACATTATCGCCAATTATATCTTCAAAATTATAGTAGAAGGAAGACGCAAAATTTTTATATATCTATTTATTTATTTATTGAATTTTCGCAATTTTTGTATAATCAACTTTACATAAAGTTGCCCCCAAAATTAAAATATCGATTTCAAATTTACGGGGCCGCGACATCAGCCAGATCCAAAAGGAATATCAATTTTGGAGAAAATCGGCTGAACGGTTTAACCGCAAGCGTTGTTCACAGACGTACAGAAAGACTTTTGCCTTCATTTGATTGTTCGGTATCAAGAACCCACTAACGTGAATTCCGTCTACACCACCTATTAGAGTATGTTTATTTTTTTATTTTGCTACTGGATTTATCCACTTTTTCGTAACCAGCGACCGGCAATAATATTTTTTCTGCCGAAAATTAGCTGCTTTTCCCCGCATTATTAGATAATTTCACTTCTTAAGAAGTGGCTCCATAAGGGCGAGAAAATAAAAACAAGAATTAGAAAAATAAAGAATTAATGAAATTTTTTGAAGAGACAGGAAATTATGAAAAAAGAAAAAAAAACATTATGCCCGTCACCTACCTAAGTTAGTTTATCCTTGTTTTTTCCATTTTCTCCGCCTTTAATATAGCGGTCTAGTTGTTTGAAGTTTAGGGAAGAAGAAGAAGAAGAAGAAGAAGAAGGAGAAGAATTGGACGACCAAAGAGAAGAAGAAGAAGAAGAAGAAGAAGAAGAAGAAGAAGGAGAAGAATTTGACGACCAAAGAGAAGAAGAAGAAGAAGAAGAAGAAGAAGAAGAAGAAGAAGAAGAAGAAGAAGAAGAAGAAGAATCACAACACAGAGAAGTACAATCAGAACAAAAATTGCCGGGCTATTCGCGGGAGGAGGGCGGGCGGAGGCGGGGGCGCGGCACGCATTCCCCGGCACGTCCGCCGTCGCTTTTCCCTTCCGTCGTCCATCGCGATGGCAGGCGTCGCGGCGAGCCAAGGCAAACGCCGCCAGCGCGCGTCGCGGTACCTGCAGAATGGGGACGGCGCGCGGCGGCGTGGAAGAGCGGGTTAGTAGGATTCCGTTTGCCAATAACGTGGGCGAGGCTGTTCCGACACGTCTCCGGGGACCGTCATCGCCGCCTCGCCGCGAGAGTGTTGTAAAGCAGTTGCTTGGGACGCGCAGCGACAATGGCCGCCGGCGCGGCGCGGCGCCCCGGAATACGAAGGAGTCGATGACGCCGCCGATGTCCACACGATCGAACTGTGGGCTAACGCCATTTCGAAAACGAGGACAAGCCGCTCGCGCCGCGACCTCCAACAGTTTCTTCGCTTCATCCATTGTGTTCGGTGATATTTCCATCAGAAAACGAAATCTAAACTTCATCGACCATTTCTCCAAATATACACTTACAGTAAAAATAGTTGTAAATTAAAGTTTATCAAACGACTTAATCAGTATTTCATCAAATTACTCTTTTGGGAACAATGTAAACCCACTTCTTAATATAAAGTTTTTTCTTCTCCAAGTTTAACAATTTAATTACATGGAAAATACTTTCTATTACGGCGTAGTTCGATATGAAGATTAGGACAAAGTTCCACTATACCCTGGGTCTTTTAGCAACCAGTTTATAATGTACTTTTTATAAAACTTAAGTTGCGCAGATTTAAACAAAGGAAGTAAATCGAAGTGAAACTGAATCCTAGTACAAGATCGAACGGTCGACCCGAAGCCCTAGGCGGAGAGTGCTAACTTGTGTCCGAAGCCCCCAAGCGCACTCGAGAAAAACTTCGGGCAGTTCCAAACCCAAGAGGTGTCTAGAGAGCTAACACGAAGTTCCGGCGACACGACTATGTTTTTAGCCCGGCGATAGTCTTTCTTCCTCGAGGGTATTGCAACGACTGACAAGCGAACGACAAGGAAAGCTTGAAATAAACTGAGCCGATTCTATGCGTGATCAAATGTTCTCTCCTGATAAGAAAGACTATGATCATCGCCAGTAACGTCTTTTCCTTGCAGGATATGCCGATGTTTGCCACAACATTACACTACTCTGTCTTTACTACGTAAGTAAGTAGACTAGTACGCAAGGCGACAATGTAGAAATGACTACCACACAGAAATGATAATTCGTAAATGGCTGAAGTGAGCATACCTCATTCACATGAATAGTTGCTTCCTCTGCGAATTACTCTCTTCGGGAGTCCTGACGTACATTTAATGCTAATAATGAATTATAATTTAAATAGTATGATAAAGAAACAATTCCTATCTTTCGTCCCCAACATTATCGCATTTCCTTTTCTCGTAGACCATGGAAGAACTTTCGGAAGGAAAGGACGATATGAATGTCATACAATATTATGTAGGCTTTGGTGATAATTTTATCCATTATAATAGATCACAGAAAATGGAAACAGTTAAGAAAATAAGATAATATAACTTTAACTTCGTTAAAACCGTAAGAACAGACGAATTCAGAGCTACATCATTTAGACGTGCTTTCTACCACGCGATTCTATCTGAAACGTCGATTACACGTTTTTTATTCACATTGTTCTAAACATGAGATTAAGATTTTTTCTATGTATACACATACACACACACACGTGCGCATCCGGGACATACGTGGCCCACTAATACAAGAGACGCCCATTCTTATCGAGAACTGATTCGAAAGCGTTGTGACTGTAATCAACGAGTGTCAATTAAGTCTGTACCACAAGTCATAAATACACCACCTCGAGCATCTTGACCGACAATTGCACGTTACGTAAGAAGTCCTATTGTGAGCCCGACTTAACTTACTCATACGACGAAACTATTTTCAGTTTCGTTCTTTGCCGACCGCTTCTTCGTATATAACCACTGGTCGGTAAACTGTTTAACCAAACAATCACTATTTTTCATTATTAGGTAATTTATTTAGGTATTATTATTAGGTAATTTATTTAGGTATTATTATTATTAGGTAATTTATATATTATCATTAGGTAATTTATATATTATTAGGTAAACAATATTTGTTTCTACAGTCGCCACAATTTAATGCTCAGCTGCTCATTACTTTTATCTACGTTAATCATCCCTTTCTTTCCGCGTTAAAAACGGCGTTTTTTAATCAGAGGAAGTTTACATTTCGTCCAACGTTAATCATTTGTAATGAACATTGAATGTAAAATAATTGTTGCACTAATTTGTTTGAAAATATTTCCTTCATCCATTTGATACCGTGAATACGAGTCACACTAGCATCTTGCCCACGTTATCCGGCCGAAGTAGCTCTTCGGCGCAGAAAATAAAGAGGTCTGTGCGGGGGCGCTCAGAGTAAACGAGAGATGGAGAAATGTATCCATGGGGCACTTTATTTCCATAATCATATATGTTAAAGTTTATTATACTTCTTAAATAGTTCAACATTTTCTTAAAAATCATTACTAAAGAAAATTAATTTTGTATATTGCTTATAATTATTTTTTAAATAGTATACTTAACCATTTATTACGAACTAGTAAACCCGGCTATGCTTCGCTGTTGCACTTTACACTTCAAACGCTACTGTTCTCGTGATTGTTAATCACTTTATACACATGCTCTGCAAAAATATTAATAAATGAAAGTCTTACTCGCGATTATCAATCAATGATACCTTATTTTCCGGTTCAAGTAATAATTCCAGCCGCTATATCAAAATCATGAGGACAGAATATGCATAAGACATGCAGAATATGCAGCTAAGACTCATTTAATACTTGAGGGTTGAATAGAACTTCTGTTCAGGGGCGCTTGAAACATCGTATACTCAAAGCATAATCAACACCACCCCCATTTTCCGTGTATGTGCGACAGACATACGCACGCATACTGTGGCTATAACCTCAGCGCAAGTGCAAGGATTAACTCGACAAAGGTTTATCGCAATCGGATGAACGGTACGGCAGAGCGTGAAATACGAACACACAAGCATCGATTTTATTTACATATGAAATGAGTATGAAAAAATACTTACATTTTTTATTAAGGAGTTAATATTTAATGTTCAAATCAATTTTCGGAGCTTTCATTAGCGGTCAGTTTGAATTATAAATTAATTCACATTATATATTTTGCATTTAAAAAATGCAGGGCCCCAATTGAGCTGGGGCCTGGGTCCCGAAGCCAAGTGCCCCTGGGTGGAGGGAGCCGCCCTGGAAGAGGCGCCAGCCGGCGGAGTGCAGTGGGAGCTGCACGAGAGGGTGGGAGAGAGCGGCGTCTGAATAAAATATTAACGCAATAAAATTCCACGAATAGGACCTCCCGCGGGAGGGAGGGGCATCCAGCAACCCCACCCGGCGCCATGGCCTGCCGCCGCCCACGTCGCTCGCAACCGACATTTCGTCCGGGCTCCATCCGTGTTCAACCGCCTCGATGCACGGCATGGCGGACTCCGTGGAAACTGACTTCATATTTGATCACGCTCAGCCTCTAACCAAATGTCTGTAAGACATCGGGTACACAATATCAGACATGGTACGTGGCTACCCTGAGGATCCTACAGAATAATAAATTAATAAAATAAATTAGAATCGGAATGATGCTCGTCATGTGTGATTATGTCAATGGAGCACTCTGGGAGGGAGACTCATGGGGGTTCAGACACCCTCCTCCAGAAGTCAATGATACATATTAATAAAAATATATTATTTAGTGTAGGAAATTAGAAAAGCTATCACTCAATATATCGTTTTAAATACTGACTATAAGTCAACAAATGAAAACCCATTTTATATTCAGCGTTGAAGTAAATGAAACCCCCCTCCCCCACGAGCAAAATTCTACGCGAGTTTCTGGATCATGTGATATGACAACGACGGGCAGTTGCCCAAACCCTTAATACGAGAAAGCCAAAGCCTTACGCGGGTTTGAAAATAACAGAAACTTCTATTTAAAGTAGTTAGTCTCACAGTTAACGACGTCAACCAGGAAAGAAGGCTCGGGACATGATTCATTAATTTGTGATAATATATTTGTAAAATGGCGGTACTTCCCCCCCCCCTCCCGCTTCCCGAACGTGAAATTCGGTGTAGACCAAGTCGGCTCGCGAGGTTTCCTTCACCAGTTATCTTCTGCTAGCGGAGCACCCCTCCAGCCAGGTCAGCTTCCGACTGGTCTTTCGATATACAAGGAATGTACGGGCGCGTGTGTATATGTATGTATGTATGTATGTATGTATGTATGTATATGTGCGTGTGTGTGTGCGTATGTATCGTGAACGTAAAAATATATATTATCGTAAAAAATAACGGAAAAAAACCAACGAGAGTTGCTTGTCGCTACAATACTGCTGCATATAGTTACTGAATTCGACTCTGGTATGTACTAGCTGCCGTCAAAACTCCAAGTATAAAATTTACTAGTCAGTTCTGTTGCCACCGAGTCAGCCCCGCCAGTGGAAAACACCTATGTAACGCTTTAACTTAAACAGATCCAACAACCTAAACATATGTAACTACACAAGATGTTCCTGCATGAAGTCACAGATCTTGAGATAATTACCGGGGAGCGGGGAATAGAGCTGTGCCGAGATCAGCGGGTTGAAAGCAAACGACTTGAAGTTAGCGTGTGCCGTGGAAATAAAAAACTTTTAACAGATAAAAATCGTACATCAAAGGCAGTGGGTTCTGCAAGTGGGAGGACGCCCAGACGTACGACTTGAGCGGGACGAGACTTTTCCGCTTTCTACTGACAGACGAGTTGGACTAATGCAACATTGCATGCAAACGTTCACGAAATACGAAAAATGAAAAGAAAAAAGATAAGAACGATAACAATAGAAAGAGAGATGAGCGCTAAAGATTAAAAATTCTTTCAAAAAGAACGAACGAAACGGAAAGAAAGGAAGGCAATTGATATTCGTCCTCCAAGAAATATTAATCAAACGTTATACACATGGTTGGCTTCTTTATGATCTATATAAAGTAGATAATCTGTCCGAAAGTCTATTACGTATGTTCCTCATTTCTATATTAACGGGAGCAGAAAAATGTAGTCAGGTTTAGGACCCTTGAGGATACTAATCCGGCTGTGTTCTCTCCCCGCCAGCGCGACACTACCTTCGACGGGGAGAAGGCGGGGCCTGTGATGTCGATACGCGAGCGTTGGGGAGTTGAGCGAGGAGGGGACGCGACAGCACGTCAAGCGAGAGTGAGCGGCATTGAGCCAAATGGGACACACGAGAGAGAAAGAGAGAGACGCAGTGGCAAATGCGGAGGCGGGATGAGGCGAGGCCGCCGGCAAGTACTGGCACGAAGTCTAAGAAGAGGGCGGGCACCACAGAGAAAAGAGTATGACAGACGAGCAACGTGTGTAGCGGCGAAACCAAGGAGAACACTGCGTGATGTGGGGCGCGGAAGTGAGGGAGGGCAGTGCTGGCAGGTAGGGGACAAATAATAGAAAAGAGTAGATGTGAAAACAAAGGTGCCGCGAAGAGGGATGGGGAACGTGGTCGGAAGAAGAATAAGAGCTAGAACGAGGCGATGAAGACAACGAAAAGGAAAGTGAATACGAGGAGTACAAGCTTCGAAGATTTGGTTGTTATAATCATAAAGTACACTATCTTATCTCTATATTATAATGACTACTCAGTCAAGGATAGAGAGGAAGAAATGGACGGGAATAGTCACGAGAAGTCGAGAATGAGAGGTGACATATGTCAGGGCAGACGCAGGCGGGGAGAGTCACAGACGCAGGCGGGGAGAGTCACAGACGCAGGCGGGGAGAGTCACAGACGCAGGCGGGGAGAGCCACAGACGCAGGCGGGGAGAGTCACAGACGCAGGCGGGGAGAGTCACAAACGCAGGCGGGGAGAGTCACACAAACGAGGAGGTTGGCGGAGAGAAGCTCGCGCGCTAAGCAAGGATGGGGCGGTTTCGAGGGGCATGGGGAGGGGGGAAGGGGGCGAGGGTGGAGGAGAGACGCTAATGGAGTCGAAGAAGGAGGCGGCAGCGCAGGCGGAGGCGAGAGAGCGCAGGCAAACGCGCGTGCTCCTATGCACACACGCAGCGCCGTCGCGGCGGCGGCGAGCCCAGTCCTCCCCATCGATCCACGGGTTCCGCGAACGCTCAGCGAACGACCTGTGTCCGTGCGCCCCCACCGCCCCCCGCCGCTGCAGCAGCATGCGATCCCTCCCCCGCCGAGAAGCACGCTTTTCCAGCATTTTTGTCTGCGAGGGATTTCTCAGGAAGAAGGAATGACATCTCAGAAACTGCATTTATCTTCCCAGAATGCCGAGCTTTTTTGGTCGCATGCTTTGCAGAGAAGATCGGGATAAATACTTCAACTTGGGACGCACGATACATTCAGCCACGGATTGATGAATTTTAAAAAAATTTTAAACACGCGGATTTAAATATATACCAAACTAGTATTGAGGTAAACCTGAACTCAGTAGTATAATATATTTCTCTGTCTACACCAAGAAAATACTCCACGTAAAAATAATTCACGGCAACTATGGTGTGACAGTACAACGATTGACCCTCAGGTGAGTTTTGACCATATCACGCTGAGGAATGCGGGGTACGAAGCAAATACTTGAACGCCAAAATAGTTGATGCCCCAAGTGCATAGTTAATCACGGCCACGACGAGAGTGTAGCGGATAGAAGGAGTAGATCCGTGACTAAAGGGAGAGCGCATGACAAATTATTTACTTCCCCCTGGTTTAAATTGATTCACTTAAAAGGAGTCGAGAGGCAAAGATAACGACCACTTCTAAATCAGACTGGGGGTTCAGCAACCAGAAACTGTTTTACATATTCCTATAAAAAACCACAAGGCTAGAATCCATACTTCTCTTCGAAGATTTGCTACGAATCTCTCGCATTTTCGCAACTTTCGACCTTAATGGCTCATGTATTCAAATTGAGAAACGCATATTATTATGGATACCATTCGTAGACAGTAAACATACACTTTTTGCCGATCCCCTATATAATTGGCTACAAATGGAAAATCGTCCCTGCGTATTTAACTACCAATTAACTCTTGCAGGGTGGCCACTCTTCCTGAAACAAATTACTCCAACTTTTCCCGTTAATCCAGAATTTAAAAAAATGTATGTGATAATTTGGGTAGACATTAAAACGCACAGTCATTTTCTCTAGGATATCTCATTCTCTTGAACTAGCGCTCTTCGAAAGGCATGGGACGCTTCCATTCAAATTACCAAATACATCTCATTACCTTTGAGTTGACCGTGAAAAAGACAAACTCAACAATGTTTAGCAAATAATAAAATATGACAAAATAACAATTAGTCAATGTTATTTGAAGGGTGTTACCTTGAAATATAACGTCTAAATATTTATTTTTTTTTAAAAATGCTCCTAATACTTTCCTGATTTTTTTTCCTGACTTCCAGATCTTTAATTTCCCCCTGATTTACTGGTTTTTCAGAATGTGCTTCCCCCCTGCCCTAAAAATTATAGTTCATCCTTCCTAAGAAATTTCTCTCGAGATGTGTAAATCCACATAGTATAACAAATTTGATAAATCTGCCTTAATTGCGACAATTTTAATTAACGTCAAGAGCAGATGCGGCAACTTACTGGCGCAACGCACTCAGCGTCCGAAACTTTTCACCGCGAGCGAAATTAATTTTTCGTAAAAGTCTTGCAAGCGATGCCGCTTCAAAATGACCTGACAGCTCCGGCCGAACGAATAGACGCTTCACGCGTTTAATTTGTTCTCGGGGCCCCATCGATGAACAATCCGTTTAGTGGGCGCTGAATGAGATTTGCGCGGGGACTCGGTTACGCGTCCTCTTTCGCGTGCATAGCACCGAGAGCGAGTTATCGACCTTGTCCCGCCGCCTCGCTCAGCCCCGCCCCGCCCCGCCCCGCCCCGTCGAGCGACCGCGTTCCATCATCTCGTGGATGAAAAGGGGCCCCCGCGACCACGCGCGGGGAGGGGAGGCGAAGTAGTAAATAAGAGTATCCCGGAGAGGACTAGTTCGTCCTTTGAAAATGACAAGAATAAACACGATCGGGTTCCCAAAGAAAAGGGACTCCTTGGCCCGGAGGCGGTGGCATGAGACGCTTGGAGGCGCGGCGGAACCGATGGCGGCGGAGAATATCGAGGACGCAGGAGTGTTATTGAAGGAGTTGGCTGGCTGCAGTAGAGACGGTGACGACGGTGGTAGCGGCGAAGAAGATGGCGAGGGAGACACGGAAAGCAACATCTACGAGAGAGGCAGCGAGAGTGGGACGACGAGGGCGGCGAGAGCGAGAGCGACGGCGAGAGCGACGGCAAGAGGAAGGGAAAGTGGAAGGGCGAGGGCAAGAGGAAGGGCAAGGAAAAGAACGAGGGCGGCGGTAACGGCGGCGAGGGAAGTGACTAAGGCGGTGGCGAAGGCGGCAACGGCAACGGCTAACGCGGGAACGTGGCCTCGCGTCGCCGGCCTGTAAGCCGGACCGTCACTCCAAACACTTGGTCTTCCCAAGCACAACTCGACCCCCGCCATGTTC
>BOPP01000376.1:165690-227813 GCA_017312745.1 Gryllus bimaculatus | reverse complement strand
TTGCGTGGCGTGGCGTTGCGTGGCGAGGCGGGCGGGCGTCAGCGACGAACGGGTAGCCACTTCACGCCGCCGCGCGTGCCCTCCGCCCGAGTCGGCGCTCTAGTGAAACAATGCAAGTGCGGGAAACCGACGCGATTGCCCAGGCGCTCGCAAGACGAAGGCGCCGAGGGGGGAAAGAAGAGCCTGTCAGAGGAGACGACCTGAGCAGGACACCGCCACCACACCGAGGAAGGTTAAAAGCGAGCACGTGCGGCATTCAACTCGGGGCGTTCGGGTGGGACAGGTAGACGCCACCGTCCTACCCGAACCAGTCCCGTCCGTCCCTGCCTGTCCAGTGAGTGCAAACACTCCAACGGACTTGATTTACCAACAGCGCGGAAAAGAAAAAAGTAATAAAGGGCCTCTCAGGTAAATTGTTCAGCACAAATGGGGTCTCTAAAATTGACCCCGAACCCTGATTTGAATGTCCAAGTACTCAAATAGTCCAAAATACGTTTGTAAATGTATCTCTGAATTATCCATTGAAAGCAAACGCAATAATTTATTAAAGATGAAAAACTAATTGTTTAATCTACAATGCTGTGGAAGAACGCAATGAATAAAACGCAAAGGGTTTCCCCACAAAATGTATAGTAACCCCGCATATATTGAAGAAAATGCCTTCTATTTCACATTTCGCCTACACAGAATATTTGATGACACTAATGTATTTATGTAGTTAGAATTCAAGAAAACTGCACTTCAAACTTTCCATTTTTAGCATTATTTTTTATACAGATTAACCCTCGATTAAAAGTCTGTAATGCAGATTTAGTTGAAAGCAGGTTGAAAATGAATAATGCAGTCTCTTGATACTCTGCAATTGTAGCCTGGCCGTTTAACCTTTGGCATGCATGGCCTACAATCCAATTTATCTGTCAAAATGTGTTGCATTAACTATCATACCAATTGTGGTGGGTGGAAACGAAGGACATCATCGCAGGTCTTCCCCCTATACCGTCGTTTAGGTAAAGGATTGCGGTTTCATATTTCCAAAATCCAAAATCGTGTCCATAAGTAATTCATTCGTGGAAACTTAGCGTTCCCTTGTAGGCCTACCCATAAACGCGTTGCAATGCCATTTTAGTGTCTGTAGATGTAGACAGTTGTTTAATCGGCGCCACAGGAAAGGTTGAACTACTTTAAAAAATAAATATATATTTTTTTAGAAAAGGACATGGCCATCTGCGACTTCCCGGAAAGGATAGCAAGTAGTGAAATATTATATATAATGTCCTTGCCCTACTTCAAAAAGTGAACATATCCCTTCACCCCACCCCACCCAGTTCGGTGATTTTAAGCGAAGGGGGTGGAGGGGACGGGTGTGGGGAAAAACGTTCGCGCGTGGTCTGTGGTGTCTGGCATATTAGGGTAATACCGCTCCGGCAATCGCCGGTATAGATGGGAGAAAAGTACCGATCAGAGCAGCCGGCCTCAAGAATTCTCCGCCTGACAGTGGTTGAATTCAATTCAGATAGTGTCGAAAATCCGCCACGGTCGTGACAAACTAAGAAACCCACCCCACCAACTATGCCGGAGAGACAATAGTGTTGCCACTGAGCCTTCAAAGCTGGTCCTGTCACGCAGAAGCAGTTATGCTTATAATTTATTCAAATTATTGTTTTGTGGGTACATTAATCTCAAAAACGTAGGGACAAGCTTTAAGAAATAGTATGTTCTAACGAAACCTACGCAGTATATTATATGTACTTCAGAAGTATGATTGTTAACGGTGAATAATACTTACAAGATACCAGAACAACCCGCTTTCTTCGGTTGGATAAGGGAACTGAACAAAGTTGATATTCATAGCAACCATCAGTGTGTTACGATAAATTCCTGGATTGGATTATGATCTATTCGAAGAAAATAATTAAAAACGACTGAACCGTATAGGGAGTGTTGGTATAAAAAAAAAAAAACAATACTTGCATTCCTAAAACCTAAAAAGAAGCTTGATTATTACCAATCTTCAGCCTACCATCACACTGATATGATAAAGGTCCTAAGTTGGCCCACGATTTAAGTGACAAAAATCAATAAAAATCGGTTGATTTGCGTCGGAGTTATCCGCCAAACACCGTTACACCCATTTTTTTTTATTGCCGCAGATACGCCAGAGATACGCGACTGGGGGAGTGGCAGAACCCGCATTGCACTGCGAAGCGCTGCGCTGTGCTCGCCGCGGCCCGCAGGCAACGAGCTGAGCTGGCGGCGGCGGCGGCGGCGGCGGCGGCAGGCCACGGCCTCCCGCGCCGTCTATAAATTCATCTGAGCGCGGCTGGGCGGGCGCGGCGCGGCGCGGCGCTTTGCGCTGCGGGGCTACGCGCTGGCCTCCTTGCCGGAAGGCGCTGAGAACGCTCTGGCCAATCCGGCGACAGGTGCACGGTTGCCCAGCCCCACACGACACTCAGTGCACTGAACAAAATTCACCGTCCAAAAGTGTTGGATGCTTACTTTCATCGATTAAAATATTAGTAACAATTTTTGGTCCTTGCAGGCGTCGTTTACTCAAAGTACTTTAGATCCCATCACATCCAGATCAGAATTCCCATCATCAAGTAACTTTTTATTTCAGGCTAACAATTTCAATAACATTTATGGGATGCTTGTACTGAAATTGCTCCCTCCTCCCACTGATTTTTTTTCTGTATCGTCCTTTGATGCGATGCAGTGGATCAGGCTTTGGTTGGTAACACGCACGCAGGAGTGGATTCAGCACTGCGAATCAGATTGAAGGGCAAAGGATGTTCACGTGGTTACCTTAACATGATTCAACCAAATCTGTATTACTAATACTGTTTACTTTCCGCAAGCTTTGTTTTCTCCCCCGCCCCCATATTGTCTTACACATCTCACTGTGTGCAAGAAAGATAGTCATAATACACATCATCATCAGCAACTACTACTTTACAGGTTATACTCCAAGCCTGTCCCGAAAAGGTCTTGCGGTATTAGCCATTGAGACATTTCGTAACACATGTGTCGTAGTACAGGCACTGTGAGAAGGCTCTCGCCGCACTGCAATCTGGGAATGAACTAAGATCCTTGCAACTTCGAGCAGGAAAATCCTCTTCATAATTCCACCAGGAGGCGTCATTTAGGCTTGAGGATTGTTTTTACATGCCAGCAATTCCGTTCAAGGGCGAGTCTTGTCGCTTCTCCTCCCTTCTGCATGAAGGCGTGCGAATGACATTTTCTATTCTCAAAAGAATTTACTTCAACTGGGTTTGAACTCGCCCGATCGGAATGTCAGTACAACACTATGACCTCTATCATAGTAACGTACATTAATAAAACTTTTTAGACAGCTTCTAGTAATCGTAAAAAGCGTGCTAAAAGTTCAATTTTAGCACTAATGAGACCTTCAGATGCGAATACAACCAAGAAAACCGAATACTTTCGTCTGATCACATCAGTTACTCCTTACAGTAATGTAACCGTTATTTTAATGCTTCAATTAAAATAAACAATGTCAAAAGGCTGTCTAAAAATTGTAAAAGTGATTTTACCGCTCGCATTACAAATGACAATTTTGGTCTTGTACAATTCATTATCTCTCCCGAATCCAATTATACCCATTAAGTACATTTCGTGTAACTCCACTTTTGTTTTATTTTGTTGAACTTCGCGTAATGAGCTCACACATGGGTGAACAGCGGGCACTTCAGCAACGACAGGTAGGGTGGAGTCTTGTGGCGACTCGCACGAATGAAGTTTCACAATCTGAAATGGCTACATCCATTCGCCCTTCCAATGTTTTGAAAGGCTAAGTGTATGATAAGAAGCAATGGGACCAGCGTGAGCCAGCCAGGTGATCTAATCAATGTCCGACGTTATTGAGGAAGATATCAAACGCTCGTTGTCACACGGAACATATTTTCTGCCGTAGTATTAAAAATATTGAAGGGTTTTCGAGGCATTGGGACAACGTATGTTTAATATCTGTCCTGACCACACTAGGTCTCGTCAAGAGAGAGAACTTTCAATAATGGTTAAACATAACATTTACATAACAAGGAATTCTCGGAGTACACAATTCAATCATGGTGACCTCTCTTTTCCAGGACAAGTTTTCCCGTCTTTTTTAGGACATTCTCGTTTTTTGAAGTCGTAGGCTTCCGCGGCCAGAGTCATGTGGGTGATCAGGGCTGTCAGGGTGACGACGCGTCGAAGGCTGTGTTGCCACTCAGGCAACTCAGCCTTCGACGCGGCGTCACCCGGACAGCCCAGATCACCCACATTCTCGTTTTTTCTTCACAAAATTTCTGGAATATTTTACAGTATTATTAAAGAAAATATTAATAACGGAAGCCTTCGGAGCACACTGCAACTTATTGGCTGAGCCCTTTTCTCCGTTGCATCTCCCTTGCACAAACTTACACGGATAAACATAGACGTTACAATTAAAATCTCTGTAATATTTATCATTATTAGTCACCTCTGAAATAATGAAAAAATATTAATAATATTTGCTTAAAAGTCGCGTAAATATAATTAGTGTCTCAATATTTTCATAACTTCCAACTTTTCCCCTGACTTTCCGTTCCTTTTCCTCTTAATTTCTCGGAACGTGGCCACCCTATCGCTTACCTTAGAATTGTTGGTTTTCTCGTCGTTCACCACACACAGCGGTTCGAATCTCGGTCAGTCCTCTTAGAATTTGAGGCAGACTGATGATTTGCGTGTTGTTTTTTGTTTTTTTTTTATGCATATCATTCTAGGTCATAAGTGTTACGCAAACATTTGCCACTCATCTTCATTCGTAGCATTCGTTATTTCGTAGAATAATATTCGTCCTGAAAACGTCTGCATACTGATTAAAAGCTACTTTAGTGTCATTTCCGAGTACAGTTTTTTTAATGCCAAAATGTTATGTTTAAAACACATTTAAGAAAGACGTCCATAAAAGTGACTCTGAAGAACTCGTGACAGGAGATTATTGTGTCGCATTTTAGTATCAAATGCTCAGCGCCTTCTGCAAACACTTCAAGAATCGAGTCAATAGCATCGCAATTGAACCAAATCCAAGCACAGGTTTCCGCCGGCGCTAAAGGAACGTTCACATTCGATTGAATGCCCGTGTAATGATGCGTGGCCTACCAGTTCTGTAAACATTTGTACAATAGTCGGAACACGGAAATATACTTCTAAGGTCATTAGCATTTTTTGCTGAAAGCAATCCACTTGCCTCTGGAAGTAAACAGAACGTTTCAGTGAGTGGTGCACTCAAACAACAACAAAACAACGGATCTTTCAAAAGTCGAAAATGCAAGAATCGATTATCATAGATCCAAAGAAACGCGAAACTATTGGAAAGACCGTGAAAAGGAACCATTAAGTTACCGAACCTTCAATCGTAGACGCTTGAACAATCCAAAAGAGTGGCAGTTACCTCAGTACCAACAACTATCCCCTAGGAGACTGGCATTACATTAAAACGAGAGGGCGATGGAAGCATAAAATTACATTCTCCAAAAAAGAATTTGAGAGAAAAAATAATCTTTCGTGTTTGACATATTGTATTGTTAAGTATTAAAAAAGCATGCATTTACTTTATTCAAACACACACACACACACACACACATTTTGCACTCAAGTTTCATAATAGAAATTGCAATATGCACGTGTAATTGCTAGTTTCTGTAGGTGATTAGTACGACCCCGTACGACTTCAACATTATTTCTGGAAATATTTTCATTTAAATTTGTATGGATTACAGGATTTCGATTATGATATTGGCTTCAGCAATTACTCTACTCCTTGATTTAATGTCATGATGACACTGACTGAAGAAATCCATAAAGGTACAGGGCCGTTTAAAAATATTGCCATCGGTTCGCGAAGAATCTTGAAAATTAGGTACATCAATAAATCGTAAAATATACTACAAATACAATACACATAATATAAAGTTGAAATAAAATATATTTAGTGATAAAAAGGTATCTCCTTTTTTTCAAACGTACGGCAAGTGCCTGCCGAAACTGAAGTTTTCTGTCGCAACCTTGTCAGATAAGGTGCGCGGGCCCACTGTGGAGGCTGGAGGCCCACGCCGATAGACGCAGCAAACGCAAAGATAACACGCGGGTGGCGCCACTTCAGGGGGACAGGCGAGAGATTCCAAACAGTTCCCGGTTAGAGATGAACCGCTTAGAAAAAACCACCTACTGTGCATACGCTAACATTTTGATCTTCAGTAGCGCTTTTCCTCCATGTCCTTGAAGTGTGAGTGAAAATTGATTCCGGGTACGTCACCTACGTAAGTCTTACACCCGTGATTGAAGTGCGTGATATATTCCGAAAAAATACGATGCCCCCCCCCCGGATGGAACGTGGGCCGCCCAACACTTCGGCTTGCGCGATATTCCTTCAAATATATCCCGCAGCTGGGACAAGCTCTAAGCTGTGTTGTGCATCCACGTTGTAAGTATAATGAAAGAAGTGACACGGATGAGGAAGAAACGGTCGCGTACGATGTTACCCGTTTGTTAGAGTTCCGGCTTCCACAAGGTATAAATCTGAGAAACCATGGAAAGCTGCAGATTAGAGCATTGGGACATTTTAAAACCTGATAGTGATTCGATCCAGCTCAGAAGATAGTGTCAAAAATTTGGCCGATGGAGACTAACACTAGCACCTCCCAGTCCACGCTACTGCAGAGGCATTGGGCAGAGACATTCGATAACAGTGACAGTTTTATGCCCACGAAGCACGACTGCGTCTCGCGCACAGGGCGCCAATTGCATGGCATCAGTTCGCCGTTGCGTAGCATCACGAAGCTACACTCAGAGAAAGTGACATTACCCGCACATCTCCAGAGAAGCCCCACCCTCAAGGTCGTTTTCTACGCGGCACATCCATAGCAACATTGCGAAGCACAATGGCTGAGCGAGGGCACCGACTTTCTTTTAACCAAACGCATAGTGTTAAAATAAAACCAATAGCAATAAAACGACAAAGATGCTCCTTAAATTCTAGAGCTTTCCGATGCGACTTAGCTCAATAAATGTTAGCGAGATAATTTGAAGAGCTGTATGTAAATTTTCGTAACTTACATTACAATGCATAAAACTTAAAATGTTACATTAATTCCACAACAAGTTTGTAAACGATGGAAAACAATTCACATTATCTAAGAAAATGAGTAACTCTGGGCATCTTACAATCATGTAGATATAATAAAAGGATCATAATCTAGTATATTAAATGCAGGTTATTTAATGGCAATACATAACGAGAATCATACCTGTCAATAAACATCGTAAATTTTCGTAACATTCGAATGTTGACTATTTCATTAGAAACTCAAATAACGAAATTTATGACTATGAAGTCAAGTCTATGTATCGAGACAGTGCTCACGACATAATTTCAAATGAACAATGCGTTTTCAAATAATTTGGAATTATAGTCTCTGTGAAGAAATGTGTTTAGTTTTAAACGTTGGTTTCTTTCCCAAGGAATGTAAAGAATTATAAAAAAAATACGAAAGATACAATGTAATGAACACTTCATAATATTTTCTGATTATCCATTACGGTGAGTCACTGCTGTGGAATTTTTGTTCTTATCAAATAACGTTTACTTGCCTCTCTCAGTTTCCAAAAAGCTAGAAGTGGGGGCTAATTAAACACCTCACAAACAAGTTTGTTATTTCCAAGGATAAAATGTAATAAAAGGGGAACAAAGACGCACCCACAAGTAGATAGGAATTGCAACCTAAGAGGTATATGAGACAACCCACGTACAATGTGTTTTACGATTCATGTCATCAACAAAACGGACAGTTCTAAGTTTCATAACTATACTTATATAAAAAATAGGCAATTCTTTAATTAACAAATAGTAACTAATACAGAACTGAAAATGTGTCTTTCGTAAATTGGGAGAACGTAATTCGAATTGCAACAGGTGAAAGAACGAAACCAATGTTCAAGCATGTATTGGAATGAGTCTCTTTTCAATTCTTCATTAACTGAACGATACATTCATTTGAGACAATGAACAAAAAACATCCATTGGATTTTTAAAGTTTCAAACTTTCTTTCTACTAAATATGATTGTCTTATTTTTATCGTCATTCACAAGTTTCGGATTTACATTTTTTATTCATCATCAGGTGTCCGTGATTAAAATGAAATTAAAAACTACAAAAACTTATTATTACGCAAATTCATTATTTTCTTTAAAAATCCCATTACACATTTTTAAAGAATAATTACCACTAAAATTAGTACTTTAATATACACATACTCTAAATGATTAATTTTCTAATAAACCCATTTAAAGACAATGGTGGATGTAATTTTTTTATTGATAGTCTCAAGTGAATGGAGTCTTTTAGTTAGTGAAGATGCCAAAGTCCCCGTAAGTAATTTTTAGTGAATGGAACCCTTCCGTTATTACTCATGGAATTATAACGTAGAACAAAGGTTCAGTGCCTAAAATATTTGAGTTAAGGGTAAAGAACTCCACCGAACTACTCCCGGCGTCATGAAGTAAAAAGTTGGATTATCGCTAGTTTTCTCTAACAGCATACGCCCAAGGTCAGTTCAGCGCACTGCACAAGATTAGATTGTCTTCCAACTTACCAACACCCTTCAGTATACGAGTACACACAAACGCTGTATTTGTTTACAGTAAAGAGATCTCATCATTTTGAAGGACATACGTGTTTCATTATTTAGAACTTATCCCTCCACATATAGGAGAATATACCATCACCCATTGTTTCTGAAATAATTCGAAATACTCCCATGAAATCAAGCGCACTGCAATCACAGATAAACAAAATCTCGATTGTGGATCCCAGGAAACCAGAATCTTACCCTTGAGAGTACCAGAACAATAATTTTCATAATCATGAAAATACTAAATTACATTCTAGGATGTTTTTTTCATTTATAATTTTAAGTACCGTAGTTATCATTTGTAGGGATGACAAAGGATTTGAATTATGTAATGGTGACGTAATTTGGAAGAGAGATTATGAAACAGTCGAAAGAAAAGTAGGAAAAATGCGAAAACCCCAACACAAGATGGGCGAACACTTTTCCGCTGATGCGGCTGTGATTTGAAGCCCCTATCTAAAGTCCTCGGTTGACGCACCTTACATGGAGCTTCCCACTCTGCCGTCAACGGCAACGCCCTCTTCTTTGCCGACGTTCGAAGGTCAGGGCTGCAGGTTTTGTCCAGAAATGAACTGACCAACCGTGCACAACCTTTCGAAGGCAAATGTCAGTTATATTTGCCCTTTACTCAATGTTAGAATGCAAAGATAATATTTTGCCAAAAAGCGTTCCTCGTAACAAAATAATCAAAACAGGTCCCCAGTGTTCTGAAATAGGAGTAATATATGCACACTGAAGTTTAAAAAACCATTTTCAAACTAATTTTCTACGGAAATAAAAAAATGCCCTTAGAAGAAATATAGAATGCCTCGGTACGAGACCAATTCCAACACATGGAAGAATTTCTAAGAAAAGTCATAGAAATATTACACAACGGAGGCGAGACGAGTTTCAAAGTTCCTAACGCGAAGTAAAAAAAAAAAAAAAATATTTTGGGTATCTCTTCCAAGTTATCAATTCTTTAAATTTAAACAATTGATAGCCAAGGTGGCTAGAGCATGTGCCGACTCAGCGCCTCGGTCGGAAGGCTCGCGGGTTCGAGTCCCGTCATGGGCATAGTTGCTGGTCCCTTGTCTTTCATGTACGTGTGTTGTCGCGCAAGGCCTTGTGAGCCTGCGGAGCACAGACCGAGGAGCCCGCAAGTGCATCAGTGTTTAGTGTAAAGTTTAATATGTCTGCCCATGAGGGACATAGTGGGTATCCGGCGCGGATAGTCAAATTCGGCATCGCCTGAAGCTGGAAAAGCCCCAAGAAGAAAAAAAACAACACACTGATAACCTGCTTAAGAAATCATCGCGGAAAGCAACGAATTCTACAATAAGTTTCGCCGAAATATAGTGTAAGCTATTATGGGCGTTCTTATAATGAAATGTTATGAAATGTCACGTTCCAGATATAATAGTTTGTATGATTCTGTAATAGAAAAGCAAAATTCCTCAAACATGAAGCAAAATTTTAAGATTTGAAAAAGTTAAGATTCGAAGTCTTACGCCACGGTTAAAAGTGTCATTTCTTCCTAATTATACGCGACTAGTCCCTCTCAATTCTTTCTCCTTCCTGCTCACTGCACTCCTTATGACGAATTCGCGTTTGTTCTCCATGCCCGGGGGCCTCGCATAACCTGCTTCCTGCGCGCCTTTCTGCGTCACACGCCCCGCGCTCTAACTCACTTTCACTGAACCACAGCATCGCACGCACCCGTCCGACAACGCCCCATGCGCATCAACGGAACCTCAACCGACACAGCCACTCACTCAACCGACACAGCCACTCACTCAACCGACACAGCCACTCACTCAACCAACTTACACATTTTTCAAAAGCGTGATGTTTAGAAAAAAAATAGAAGCTGGCAATCACGGAGGCTATTGAGACGGGATACATTAGAATAAAAGCTTATTATCAAGCTCATTGAAACAAAAAGAATTTCCTAAAACAACTTTAGGGGCACTAAACTTGATTTGTAAATCGATCACACATTCTCTCAATATTTCATAATCAATTAACCACTCATTTGTGTCCAAAGCAACGTCTATAAATTACCGGTAACAAGTTTATTCCTCTTTTTAGTAACTTAAATTTCCCCTTCAATTAATGTGCTGTCCCAACCTTCTACGGCTGCCAATTATTCGCTATCGCAAGAACACATGAGAGCTTGTTATGTATGAGTGTATTAATAAACGAATATAATGAATATGCATTACATCAATATTAGTAATTCCTATGTGTGTAATATAACATAATATTTACACAATATTTCAACTTTAGATATTCAGGGAGGACTCAAAATAGGAAGACTGGTCGTCCCCATCATTTGGTGTCCCGCCAAGGCTGTCAGTCAGCTCACCCTCCTCTTTGCAAGTCAGAGAATTTACAAACACTACGAATTTCGAGGCTGCATCGCTTTTCAGTTCCTAACGATAAGCTCTTGAAACGACCATGGGAGGAGTTGAGTTTAGCAACTGATTGCCGCATCTGGGCCGTCAAACGCGCCACAAGATCGTTCTCCCAGTCTATATTCAGCCCATAAGCATCTATCGCAAATCAAAAATGACAACTTATAAATACTCAGTTCTTATTTCCTAATACCTCATTGCATTACGATTGTGTTAGTCATTCAACAACCAACAAAGAAATAAATAAATAGTAAATAAAAACAAGTCTGAAGGGGAATGCTTTTGGAGGCACTTACGAAGAAGGCCTTGGGAAACTGGGACGACCTTCTTTTGTGTCCAGAATATGAGTCACTTCAACGTGGATCACGCTAATTCATTACGTTAACTGTGAAAGTGTGTTTATAAATATTGATAGTGGACTTAAAACTCGTAACCAGCTGCCAACACAGACAGTTCATCATTTGTTTGTGCATCACTTGCAGCAACCTGACTATATACTGATTTATTGGCTTATTATTTACTGTACATTACTATTACTATTTCTATTATATAACTACTTCTACTACTACATAAAAAATAAACGTCACTTTTAGAGGGAACAGATAAACTCAAATCCAAGTGGTGTCTGTTCAAAACACGAACGAAAACTACGAACGCACGCGCGCAGCCCTACACTCACCTAGTTTCCTTCGAACCAGCTTTTTTCCACGCGAACAACCACCCCGTCCAGCCCAAACGGACAGAATCTCTGTTTCGCCGCCCCCCCACCCCACCAGGCAGGTCACGCGCTGCGCTGCGGTTGCAAAGATGAGAGCGGACGCGTCGAGTCGACTATAAAAAAGCAGTCGCGCCGGCAAGCTGATAACGGCGTTTCAAAACGCTTTCTGCCGCAAAAAGGAACAACGCCGCTCCGCGCAGAGCAGCGCCAGCGCCGCACGACGAGACGTAGGCCGTGCGTCAGTGTGAGCGACGGACGCGGAGGCGGAAGAGTGGAACGGTGGGCAGATGTGGGTGGGCGGGTGTGCGAGTGCGGTGAGATGTGAGTTGGTGGGTGATGTGTGAAGGGTGGTGAGTGATGGGGCGGGCGAGTGTGAGGGCGGGCGAGTGTGAGGGCGGGGAGTGTGGAGGGCGGAGAGATAGGTGGTGGCGGGGGAGATGCGTGTGGGGTGTGGTGGGTGGGCGGGCTATGACAAGGGAGGGGTTCGGTGGTGGCAAGGGCGAGTGAGCGGGCTGACAAGGGGCGGGTAGGTGGGAGGATGGATTCGGGAAAGGAAGGGGAAGTGGCAAGGATTCTTTAATCGATCATTTAGGGTTTCCGGGCACGTCAACTGCTAACGTCATCAGTCTCGTAAGAGCAGTGCTTTTTATCGCGGGGTTGGCAATGTTCTTCCCTCCCCCCCCCTCTCAATGGATAGCGAGAACCGGCGCAGATCTGAACACGTCGGCTTGCAAGGTTTTCCTCAACCAAATATCTCCCACCGGCGAGGCATCGCCCCGACAGGGACAAGCTCTAGGCTTTCATCTGGTCTCCCGACACATGTTGTAGTGGACTGCATTAAGTACGTGTGTGTAAGTGATGAGAATAGGGCAAGGAAGAGGAAGGAAAAATCGCGCGCGGACCGTGGCTCGTTTGTAAGGATACTGCTCCTGGTGTTGATGGGAGAAACTACGGAAAACTGCCGATCAGAGCAAGCGACGGCTAGAATTTTCCCCCAGACAGCAGCCGATTTCGACCCAACTAGCTAGCGAGCGTCAAAAACACTTCCATCGTCGGGACTCAAATCCAAGGATCTCCCGGTCTGAGACCCTGAGCAGTTACATGAAATGTTGCCCTGAGCCACCCTAGCCGGTGGAAGTAGCGGGGGCCGACGGACGGGAGGTCTGGCGCTGGGGTGGGTAGGTGGGCGAGCGGAGCAGAAGGGGCGGGGAGAGCGGGTGGGCGAACGCCTAGTGCGTGGAGAGTGGCGTGCGAGCGACAGGCGCCCGCTAAAACCGTCGGCCGCGCTTTGTGTGCTCGCGTTGCGTTGCGTTGCGCACCGCGTTAGCAGCCCAGACGCAGTGCCGCGCCGCGCCGAACGAATAAAGAACCATGCGTCATGCTTGGACTTCAGGGCCGGCGGGGACGCTACCCGGATCGGATCCTCGGGAAAGGACGCAGAGATAACCTCATGACGAAAATGCCGAAGGTTTGGGATTGAATGGTCCTAGGAAACGTATTTGGATCAAGTTGAGCTGTTATCATCTTTACGGCCCTCTCTGAAGAAGTAAGAAACAAAACAACAAATTCTAAGTGGAAAATGACTTAATACAAACACTAGCACTTCTCAGTCTGTCAAATACGCTACTTTTTTCAACGTAAAAGTGTAATTTACTAATTGTTAAAGTTGTCGCCCTCATTATTGATAAAGTCACTAGAAGTGACATTTCATCCGTGGAAATTAGTCTTACAAATACAATGGATGACTCACATTTTACTGAAAATATTTTTAAAAAAGCGTATGTAATTATTCTGTATTAACATTTTAGGAAATATTGTTGTACCCCTTATTTTTCCTAAATGGTTGCGTGATCACACGCGCGGATTGAATCGACAGTCTACGCCACGTCTTCTCCCGCACTAGGCTACACAAGGGATGTCAAAAACTCAAGGCTGCAAAACTCCTACACGAAGGAAATACCCAAGAGAGCCAAAACGCTGTTGTTTTTATTCGTCAGAGTCTATTTTATTCCTCTCTTTTTCACAAGGCACTAAAACTCTGCTCGTAAATCTCAACAGTCATTTTCCGCCATTTCTTTTGGCATAATTTCAAATTTAATTCGAATCTTATACTATGTAAACACTTTAAAGCATTACTTCGTAAGGACATACCTTAAATGCACTTAGACCTGTCGGCGATTTAGTACACTGCCAATTTAACTTTGTAGTATGTACATACTCTGGACCAGCTGACCGGGAAGTTCTAGATTTCGACTCCCGTCGGGGACTGTTTCCATACTAGCTAAATTGCTGACACGAATTCAGCCGCTGGATGGAGAATTCTGGAGGACGGCTGCCCTCATTGGTAGTTTTCCATGTTTCTTCGATCAATACCACGCGAATACCGGAGCAATACCCTTACAAACGGGCCGCGCGCGATCTTTCCTTCCGCTCCCTTGTCCTTTCCCCCTCGCACCTACATACTCGCACTCCTACACAGGACGGGACACTAAAGCTTGTCCTCTTAGAGGCGACTTGGCGGGAGATGCTTGGCAGAGGGAAAACCGAAAGGTGGCGTGAAGGTAGGGGCCGCATTTCATATCTCAGAGAGGAAGGAACGTAACTTCCCAGCATAAAGCATGCACCACATTTACGGGACAAATGACCAAAGCCGTTTTCTCACCCGCAAACACTAATTAATCAATCCATTAACGGACATATTCCTGTGGAACAGTATGATTTTCCCGTAGGAAACGTAAATATCCTCCCTCTTAAGTAGTCACTTGATCCCATTGTTAGAGGCCAAGCGTAGTTTCTTTATATTAAAATAGTTTTAATGCGATCAACAATTTATTGTATTTCATTTTTTGACGTTTCGATGTTTGTAAAAACTACATTTGGGTCCACGAGTGTGAAAAAATGTTACTAATTGTCCTGGAGCTATCACGTCATTTTAAATCTCAGACACAAATTTGAATTCAAACTCGACATTTCCAATTAAATAGCGAATTCAACTGTTTCTACACTAAAATATTAATGCCATAAAAGAGGTAATACCCTGCAGATATTTTATTGCCTATAACACGTGCAAGTTTTGGCACCAACATCTATACTTTTCCTCAGTTTTGTAACCTCATTTTCGCGGTAAGTTTCTTCAAAATAGGTAGGTAAACGCAGTTAAGCAGTAAAATAATCTTGCAAGAATTTCACGAGCCGGGAACTCACGACATATGACAAAGTTGCATTTAAGGAATGACGTTCTAAACCACGTTATTTCCACTTTCAGAAAATGCGAGAAACTAGCAGCAATGTTGTTTAATATGTCAATTTATTCCGGAATATTTTACGAGGAAATGAGTTTGATGAAGTTTATTTATTTTTAAAAATTGAAGGAAACTGAAAATGAGGACACTGAAAAAAGGGTATGCGTCTAGGATCACTGAAAAAGGAATTATTGATCATGACAGTAGTCTGCATCAGGTCTAGCAACCATCTCTTTGTACCAAGTAACAAAAACATTTTGTCTCATCTTTGAACCCTGTTTACAATGAAATTAAAGTACTTGTAAAGAGTTACGAAGCTATCACTCAACTATGATTGAACCGAATTTGAATGACATTCCATGAAAAACCAGCGACTTCAGCCTTTTTCTTTTCGCCAGAATTGCTTGTTGAGAGCATCTAGTTCGAATTTGGAATGTTTAAGGAAATTATACAAAGTAATGAATGTTTGAATGTGAAAATGTGTCACAAATTTGAGAATATTAAACCTCCAGCGAGTCCCATTGTGCTGCTTGCCATTAATAAAATTCACAAATGAATAAGATCAAGTTTGGAAACAATTTTCATTTCCATGACAAACTTTCACATTGTTTCAAAATTGTTCTGCGAACTTTTTCCAGTTACTAGGGTTTAATTCATACTCCCGCAATCAAGCTGCCAACATTTTATTCTCCGTTAACACTTCCTCTCTTTCACGTCACACAATTCTCTTCATTTATGTCAAAAAACCTCCATTAAAACTTCAAAACGAATTTTACCTTCCAATTTCGACTAAATTTAACTACGTCCAGCTCCAGAGTTTTATCACAAAAAGAAAAATATCAGCAGTCACTGTCAAATGTCTGTGTGCGGTGAATACGAAGCTACTTCACCAATGATTTTCCTCGACCGACTTTAAGAACGAGAGAGGGCGTGTTCAGATGATACGGAGAAGTGACGTTTATTTGATTTAAAAACATTCCAATTAAATGACATTTCTCCACAACTTGCTTCTTCAGATAAAATTCTATTCCTACCACTATCAATGACAACTTTAAAACTGTTTATAACCCTTTTGATTCAAAGAAGTGAAAATTTTAATGACCAATACTACTAGACCAGATAATATTTTTTGTTTTCCATTCAACAGGTCGCCCTTTGCTTCCACCTTCAGGAGCTCGTGTTTCCGCTATAATCAGAGTTGTAAGAATGTTAATAGGATTTACAATACAAATTACTTTAAACATCCCAGGCATTTTTTGAGTTTCTAACAACTTATCTTTCCAATAAACATTCACAATTTACTAGTGGTGCATCTAGGAGGGGGTGTCATAGGACTTCAGACTCCCCCCCTTCCATAGACGTCAATGATACATTACCGTAGTTTATCACTTACTAATTTTCTATAAAAATGAAGTTATTCAATTCAACATATCAATTGAAAACGTTACAAACTAACAAATTTAAATTCATCATAAATGAAATTTCTTTTTAAGTAATCAAGTGGGCTGTAGTCACTTCATCGTAGTCCCTTCCCCCTCCTAAATTTCGAGTACGCCTCCTTAACAACCAATATAAGCAAATTACGAATAAATCACATCGCACTCCTATAATCTTGTGCTAAATTAGCAATTTCTCTTTTAAAATTATGGATGAACCTCGTAGAGAGAAACCTCTCACAGCGCATGCGCAAATATTTTAATTTACAGCTGTGACCACCACCACCATGACCATCGGCTACTGCGTGCTTCTTCCCCTCCGTTATTCAACGTGATGTCGCCACGCGCTCGGAATCGGTGTCAGTTTATTTTATTCGAGCACTTTTGCCGCATTCTTCTCGCGGGGTGTCATTTAACCCAAAGACTCCCAAACTTTTGGTGACATCGACCCCTTTCAAACGAATGGTTTGGTTCATCAACCCCCGTACTTTTCCCTCCACAATTTACAGCAAGCTACGTATTCTTAGCACAAATAATGGCAAAGATAATTTACACAAAATTGCTTCATTATTTTTGTACTATTATCAATATTGGTTTTACAAATTAAAATCTTTCTCAAGATCTCAGAAGCAAAATCGGATTCTAATTGAAGAGTTCGATTTTCCTTCAAATGAATGATAATAAATAACACAAGATGAGCATATCTGTATTTTATTTGTATCTGAACTGCATTGATATATTTTTGCAATCAATGACATCCTTATGACCCCGATCAGCACCCGGTGAACATTTGACTCTCGACCCCCTAATGAACCCTTGATCATCGACTCGAAGGGGTTCGATAACCCCTAATTTAGCTATTGCACAGCCTCAAGAAGGCACTCCGGGTGAGTTTCCATCACAGAGCCGAGAGGGGCGCTGCCCCTGTGCCTGGAAAGACAAGCCACGCCCTTAAAGGTGTTTCCCACGCGCAACTTCCATTACAATTCAAAAAACTTGCTTGCAAAAAATAAAATTTTGAGTGATCTTTGTATAGACGAGGATAAGCAAAAATATTAATTTCACTACATTTAAGATGCAGATTTTAGATTCAGTCCTTTGTAACTTCCAATGCAATCACAAAAAAAACAATTCTCTATCCGAACCAAAGAATTTCATCGAGTACTGTTGTATTTTGGAGGAGAGTCATAAAATGACAATATCGAAAATAACATCCAAAATAATCAGAGATCTCAATGTGTCAAAAGAGAACGTCCATAGGCGGGAGGAGAAAGGGGGAGTCAGGGAGGCGTGGCGCCCCTTTTGAATAGCTTTAGGTAATGAAATATTTTATTTTCTTAAACATGTTCAATCACTGACGTATCTTTTTTATTTTTCTGGAAATTCGGAAAATTGCGATACATTTCGGGAAAAGGCTCACGAAGCTATCTGACAACCATATCATTGACATAATATGGTATAATTTGGCATACGTATAATAAATGACATAATAATCCTTTATATTCATTAATTGCATCATTTATCATTTATGTTATAATTTCCTACTCCGTCTGACACGTTTTAGTAATTTAGTAGGTAATAAAACAAACTTTCAATGGAAAATTGGGCCCAAAATAAAGTTGGTTCCCCCTTGTTTTGGGGGTCGCACGCCTGTGGAAACGTCCATTGCTATTTTATATTCCAAATTTTTTAATACATCGATAAACTTGGAAGCCCAAAACGCGTTTAAAAAGTGAAGTTCTCTCGATCATTGTAAGTTACAAGGGTCCAAACGAATTTCGATTGACTTGATCCCCACAATACATTTTATGTTTCTACATGTACTTGTGTACAAGAATTAAAAGAGCAACTACAACAATGTAAAACATTACAATGACTCTTCGATTCGAACGTTATTCTTGTTAATACACATTAAACCACTTTACTTATTGGCTCTGTGCAGAAAAAAGTAAAGAATCAGAAAGCAAAACCTCTTTCATGACAGAGACTTGACTAGCATAATTGGGAACAGTTACAGATATAACCACAAGTCTGTTTTCTCACCTCTAATTTTTGACAATGCTTTTGCAATACATGCTCTTCACGTGATAATATGTTACACCTTGAATAAAACAGAAATAGAAACCTCGTTTATAACGTAGCCTATCATGACAAACATCATCTGCTTTTGATGAAAATAAAACATATTTAGGCCTGCACAACCTAAAACGAGAGGGGGGGGGCAATACATTTCTTGACCCCCCCCTTTCCCTAGAACAATTTTTTTCGCGTGACATTTTACTAGTAAAAAAATATTGCCACAAATTAATATTACTTACAATTAACAAATGGTTGTATGTTGATCTATTTACAGAGATGTCAGTCCTGGAGTGCCTTTTACTCATATGTATACGTTCCTTAATTTATGTGTTAATTTGACAAAAATAATTCACATTATTGTGAAAAGTTACTATAATTAATGTTCATCACAATTTTTAAAATGTTACTTATGCATAAAATAATATGGACGATAACGGCATCAGCTCTAATTTGTTCTAAATTAGATAAAATTGAAAAAAAAACTAAAATGGAGAAAAGGGGGAAAACAAGAATAAAAAATATTTGCACGGCTACGTGGCCCCTTAAAAATTGAAAGGGTGAGTACGCATATGAAAATGTAATAATATTTTTTGTGATTAAATTGATTCTGGGTTTCGATTTAACCTGAGTATTTTTAAACTTTTTGGTATTCACAACTCAAGAGGTTAAAGGCCGTTCGCACAAGAGACGTACGAAGCAGAGAAGCACTCTTGTCTCTGTAAACATTCGTCATCGATTGTTTACAGATTTCCCTCGGGCTTTGTTTCGTAGAAGCACTACTTTCACACGGACAGATTAACGACCTCTCGCCCATGGACCACTGCAAGCGGTCAGAACATTGCCGAGTTCTTTACAAGTATTTTTTGTCAAAACAAAACAGGTAAGCTTTAAAAAAAGGCTCAACGTCAAAATCACGCATGGTGGTCATTGGATTTATTGTATTCCTTCAGAAATAGGGTTAGCTTTAATATTTTGGGATATAAAACAAAGAACATCAAAGATTAATATTAATGAAATCTTGCTACACAAAGAAGGCATTTAGAGGCTCAAAATGAATCTGCTAATAGTATTTCTAGCTATTTCGTAGTTCCAAGAATTCTCCATCCATTTATTGAAGGTTTCATTGTGACTAAGTACTAAAATTGTTATCATTTCTCATTCGAGGGGAAAGGAACAACAGGCTTTTTCATATCCGTAACCATTCAAAACGTCAGGGTGGAAATTGGACGAAATGTTGCGAAGTCATCACAAGTATTGCAGAAGCCTTACAATAAGATAAAACTATTTATTCGATTGCCTTCTGTGACAGTAAGCAAAACACCGTTCTAGTAACGATCAATTTAAGTTCCGCTTACATTGTAACGTGACCCGTCAGCACAGAAAACTAATCACGGTTCTAGAACTGGAACAGGTATGTAAATGAACAAGCTCCTGAAAGCCTTAGCGACGCGAAGAAAGCGCATGTCTACAATACTCGGAGCACCCAGACACGGCTCTTTCCAAGCCCCGCGCAAATGCAGCGCCTCGGCCAACTTGAACCGACAGCCTCGAGCACGTCGCGAGCGGGGGCGACTGAACAGAGAGAAGAAAACGACGCGCGGTGCGGTGGGCTGTGGCGCGCTTTGGCCACCCCTGGCGCTGTCAAGGCGACACAGGGAAGAGGAGGCGGGGGCGGGGGCGGCGGCCCCGCGCACGGCGTCGGAGTGCGGAGGCCACGGCGCGCCTGGCACGGTGGGGTCGCCGCGGCGCCGCCGACGCCACCGCGATGCACGCAGATCACCGCCCGAAAAATCAGGTCCACTACCTCCGTCGCAAGTCACCGGCGATCCCTATCAGCTCCAAATACGCACCGCCACCCTTCTCCCTGCGCCCCGGCCCGACGAGGCTGAGAAATCACACGCTATCCTCCTCAGATCAAACGGTGCAAATTGGCAAATAAACGCTGCGGATCCAACTTTTTTTTAGATTTATTTTTTTTAGGAGACGTACAAACACAATTCGTGTGAAACAGGTTGGTGCCTCGATCCTTTCAATTAACGTCGCGACAGAGCGTAAAATGAACTCTTACACGGCTCTCGACTGCGACATGGAAACCAACACAACTCGGCAGATCGATGGCAAAGTACGGCTACTTCAAAGCAACAGTCAGAGGGTCCTGAACTTCAGATATTTTAACTACAATCAAATCCTCATAATAAACACTTAACTGCAACGCTCAGATAATCAATATCATTGATGTTCTGTCAGAAAAACACCACAGACCAAACTCAACGAACGAACCCGATTACAACAAAAACAATTTCTTCCCCGCTTTACAATCCAAAATCAAAATAAATTAAACGACTGTAAAGTGCAAGTTAAATTTGCACCAGTGATAGCAACAAAACAAGCATGCTCAATATGCGGAACTGTCAAGGGCAGTACTCACTTCTGTGTGGGAAGCAGCTTCAGCGTTCTTTTCTTCCCTCGTAGTCGACTTCTCGCAATCTACATAATTCCCATCTTTGTCTTCTCCTGGACTTCTCTTAGGGTTTTTATTCTTTCGCGCACAATACTTCAAGAAATAAAAATGAATTTAATTAATTAACACGAGTATAATGCACCTGCGGGCATTCGTCACCATCTTCATGTTTATTTAAATGTTGGGCTCCCCATTCGACTGTCTTGACTTATCCCCCAAATGCAAGAGTTCCTATTTAAGCACCGACTGTATTAAGCAATTTTTCAATCAAGATAAGATATTTCTGAGGAAAAAGTGACTAAACTATACGCTCTTTACATACGCTCATACTCATATCAAACACACATCCATCTAGACGCGCGCACTCACACAGCCACACATGTGTATCACTTGTCGAAATTCACCTTTGGACAGAAACGCCGCACACGCTTAACCCCAAGCAACAACGCGACAACCGCTCCTGGACCGACTGACGACAGAGGCCTCCAGGGGCTGGAAGCGTGCGAAGGTAGCGGTCCCGAACGGCAATAACTCAAACGACAACCAGCGCTACCAACTTCCACGCCCCACTTCTTCGTTCCCCCAATTGTACGTTATCAATTCTTTACTAGCAAATTTCTAGGTTTTAAAACAATTCGTTCTCTATCCTCTAGTACTCCTTTCCGGCACATGATAACAAGTAATGGGAACCCAGCTTCGTAATTACAAACACAAGATGAAACGAACGGTTATTCTATTCATACGAACTACATAGGTTTGTGAACTTGTCAATGAAAACGCGGAATTTATGAAGACTACGATTAAACGAACGAGCCGCACTTACTTCATACTTTTACTTTGAACTCTGCGTGTCATTTCAAATATGGTTGCATTTAATATTTTTGAAACAACATTAATCTTTCCAATTTCATTATCTATTAAATACCACATTTTATGAAATTTCATTCCCAAGAGCGTAGAATGAAGTTTCTTAAAATTATTTAAAGCTTAGAATCCACGGGCCTTCATTCTATTTCAATGCACATTGAAAATGTATTTCAGAAATTTAATGTTATGAAACACTCATATGGAGATATGAACCAAAATAAACAATAATTTTGTTGCCTTTCTCCATCATTATCTTCAAATATCTTCTCAAAGCAATGAAGAGAGAAAAAACTTCCGGCATTCCATTTTTTACTATTGAAGCAAACCATTTTATGTACTATATATTAGTTCAGGGTGAAAATCTAGTTACTTTACACTTGCACTTTTTACAGATTTTATTTGTATGGGGAATACAAAAATCATAACACGCATTTGTTATAGATGACTTAAAATAACCCCATTTACAAAATAAAGACTAAGAGCCAAACAACAAAAGCCAGTTATAAATACGTAAGACTTAGTATTAGTTACCCAGACTTAATTATGTGTAGATACATTTTTTTTTGGAAAATTAATTTTAATCCAAGAAATAATTAGGTATTGTCATTCACTCTTTAGAAAATTTCATTTCTAGCACGAACGTACCTTATACCAAGTCATAGGTATAATTTTTGTCCACTCATCCACCACTGTATCACACAAACAATGCATTTTGATTTTAGTTGATATTGTGGACACATAGAGAATTCTAACAAAGATAACACACCAGATTTAACAACGCATGCACGCATATAAGGCATACATACATGAATTTCTAAAAAATTCAAATTCCAGAGGTTTCTCCTGTCCCTTTCAGTATTTTTACAAGGAAAGGAACTGAAATGTAGCATACCATTAACAGTCTTAGAAATAAGGCTGTCAGCTCTATGTAGCAATATAAAGAGATTCCGTTAATGCTTTTTAAAAAAATATAAGTACGTTCGTGCTCAGGCAGGCTCTGTAGCAGATGCCTTTGTCTTGAAACCAGAGAACAAAACAAATTGTACATGAAAATGGCCTATCACATTTTCCTCTATCAAACCTTTATTTAAATCTTTTTTATATATGTATATATATATCAGTGCTCTTTATTTGTTTATATACTCTTTTGTCTATAACTGAATACCAAGAATAAAGTTCACATGCTAGCCATCGCACATGCTCAGGCGCTCACACATACACTTGACTCACATACAAACACTCCACATTGAGAGATCGTTCTAGCCAGCCCACACTCCCAGCGGTGGGGCTGCTGCCTGTTCAAACTCAAGTCTTCCGTTAACACAAACACAAATTTTCTTTTATTAAACTTCCTGCACAGAGTAAGCGTAACTGACAATTTTTCCCTTTTGTAACTTTAGCTCGCTCATTAAAATTATGTCTTTCTCATAAATCTTTCTTTACTGTACAGTTCTTTCACTTAATTTTCATAGTTATAGAATTGGTTTGGTTAGGGACGGAAAAGGGGGAAAATATTTATAATTTGCTTTTTCTTTATAGGGGTCTCACTACAATGTAGTTTGCTTAAAATGTACTTTCAAGTAGTAGACATAATCCAAAGCATTTTGAGGCAAGATGCAGACAAAAACATAGAGGATTAATAAAATTTTCCTAATTTATTCTTCACTATTTTCTTACTGTTAAACTCTGAAGATGGAAACTGTGAATCATTACAATCCAACCACATTCACAATGATACAATTCTTGACAATATGAGAAATAAAAAATTCCAAATTATGATTACTATTAAACACAAAATTTCATTTGAAACCATAAGTATTTGCAAGGGATTGGATACTTATACAACCTGCAAAAGCAAGATTCATTCTTCATGTTCAAATTCTTGCCTCCAAGCAACGCAAGAACATTTTTTTGAATAGTCATGGTTCAAAAAACTAAAAGTGCATTAATAGTAATTTGTATCAAAGACAGGAAAAATAACGTGCTTTTTGTGTGTGTATCTGTGTGTGGGAGGAGATACTACCAATATAAAAAAATGTAAGATTTATTACAATACTTTTATGTGGGATGACCAGCATCATTATCTTAGCTTTCCCTCCTTTCCTTATATAACTCGATCCTGATCCACCACAGACCTGTGGTCATACAACTCACGTTTCATTTCACACATTTTGACTACGGTACACACAATTTGTTGAAACATATAAGCTAATCCCTGCACATACAAATTCATCATTTTCCAATTTTCAATAAGCACTGCCTAGCATGCACATTGCAAGGCTTAGTAACAATAGAATGAAGCAGTACAGGCACACATTTTGAAACATGCCTAGATATTAACATTTATCTTTAGAAGATAAATTTGAACAGAAAAGTACCATCCTGCCAGTGAAAAGTAATCCATCACAACCCCAGTGCTAAAGGCACACAATTAAATTTCTCACTCCTATAAACATCACTCCAAAAACTGGCCTTCGCATTTAACAGCCACCTATCAAACAGTAACATTCAAACACTGATGTTCCATAATTCTGCAGTGAACTCTACAAAGTTCTACAAAACTTTGAACGAGCAGATAACTGAGTATGACTTTGCCTGCATCCTGCCCAACAATAAGAGCGCAGCGATAAGACAATAAATCTAACAAGTTTGGATCCATAGAGGGGGGAAATTCCTTCACTGATCGATTTTGTGAATATGCACTCGATTTAAAAGAACCATTGGATATGAAATTCTAATGGATGAAGAATTTCAGATTCTCCAGACAGAACCAATTTACATAACTAATGGTCCATTGTGCTTTCGACCAAACCTAGAGGCATACTATTCCCCCCAAATATTAGGGAAAAAAAACAATTCACTGGAGGTTTTTCAGTCTTTACCCATTTTAAAAATTATTCTAAGCAATTAAATCATAACATACTAATTAATATATTAGAAGAAAACAGGTAGTGCACAAGTACACATGCATCAGTATGCGTATGTTTGGAAATGCACATACTTGTTTAACCTATACATTAACTTTGTTTTGTACTGTACTGTACTGTAGATTTTCATTGTATTTATGAGAAGTAATGACTATGAAAACAGGGTGTTGGTTGCTGGTTTCACAGATAGAGGCTTCTTACCCCCATCGGAGACTTAGTCGCACCAATGCTGGTCACTTTCAATGACCAATATTCTTATCTTATGACAATCAAATATGTTAGTAACAATAAAATGATAATACTAAATAAAATATATTTATATATTTATATATATTCATATATCTCAGTTTAAAACTATGGCAAAGGTACCATTTACATATTTTTGGTTGGCATCTAATGCCAAATTATTCCGCTTTAGTTCACTGCTGAGAAAAAAATAATTATCAATTACTACACGATATGAGTAATTGCAGCTCAAAGAATTAGTAATATAAAAGTAACATGAAGGAATAACATTTCCAGAAGACTATATGTTTCATTGGGTAAATTGCATACATGCATGCCTCAACACAGACTAAAGAGCCAGACCTTCCAAAGACTCTCAGCAAGACACATCACACGTCCAACAGAGGCAATTGCAGTGTCTAATACGATATCCAGACACAGAAAACAATCACACTACATAAACCATAAATGTGGTGCTTCAGGAAATATTGTTTTGTGTTCTCTACTGTTCAACAGCATGTAATAAGGCATCCCAAAGATGTCTTTTTGAAAATACGTGAGCAAAGATTCATCCAGAAAAATTTGATGTAGTTCTATATTAAAACAGGCATGTAAGCAATATACTCAGCAACAGCAACAAAAGTATAATAAATAAGTGAACAGCACAGACTACAGTACACACCTGTTTCAATCTGTGACTGGAAACTGAAATTACTGATTTTGTTGTGAAGCTATGGAACAGAGAAAGAAGGGAATAGTGTTCCCATCGGTTATACATTCAGTGGCTTTTTCGCCTACAGAAAATCTGTGCTGACTGAACCTGCTCCACTGAACACAACAAAGGATGACAAAGCAACAAGATCTCAATCAACATTGTGCACTGTCATAGATGCACATATGATGCTCATAAAAAAATAAAAATACAAAATAAAAAAAGAAAGGCCTGCAGTATGCAAGACAAAACAAAAAATAAGCATAATCTTACTGTGCTTTGTTAACTAGGAACAAATAAATGCAGCACAGACCAATCCCTCTAGATACTTTAAAACATACCAGTTGCACTGATAAAAAGAAATAAATAGACTAGAGTTCAAGTCTTCTCAAACTAGTTTTCTAGTTTTTGAGTAGAATTCATCATTCAGTAAAACTCATCCCTGGATATACACACAGGTCCCCAACACACCACACAAAATATGTTCTCAGAAAAGAACAAAAATAAAATACTACAGCCAAAACTTGAACCATAAAATTGGCTCATGAAAAATACCTAACAGTAGTACAAGAATACATAAACGTAGAGAAATAATGAAAACCAAGATCTTTCACTTTCCCAGTCCCTTGGAACAAAGTGTGAGATAAAAATAAGCAGTAGAGTTCATCAAGACAGTGCACAATGGTGTTCTCGGCAGTTTGCCTGTGATGCAGATCACATTACTGTTTACAACAAAAATCTACATGACAAAGAACTTTAAATCCCTGCATTTTCATTATTGTGGTCATTACTGAGGGAGGGGGCAGCTCCCCCATGTGGCACTAGCGGTTTGCTGGCCGGCGCAGCACTGGGGCTCAGCTCCCCATTCACTGGCTCGGCACGCGCCACTTGCTGTAGTGGCTGGAACGCCGACCCAAGGCTGGGCCTCAATTGGAACGTCACACAAGGCTTCAACGGGCAGTAATCCAGCTTGCTCAGGTCGATCATAGGTCGTCTGAAAAAACAAAAAGCAAATCATGTGCACTATCAGAGACAAGAATCACATCAGAGAAGAAATTTTGGGTGGTCAATAGGCTATAGCAATCGCAATCTAATACTACCAAAATCGTTACAAAAGCCAAAACCATGTAATACACATTTCAATTATTTACTAACCGAATTCTTGTTGACTCTTGGAAATGTCATGCTAGAGATAGATAATCAATTCTAAGAGACAAATATCAAACCCCAAAACAAAAAGAATTGAAGTAACTGAAGATAGTTCAATTTTTTCAAATATCATTCCAGTGAAAAGCAGACCTTCAACCTTTCTATATTTTTCATGGAATTCTGATTTTTAACAGAAATTTAATAATATTTTGTTTCCCCCCTCACAAATTACAAAATATGAAATAATTAATATTTTCAATAAGTTTTTTTCATGGCTAAATTATCAAAATTTCCTAACTTTTGTACTCCTTATCAGCTACATTTTCCTTCTGAACAACATGTAATGGCAAAAGATTGAAAAAATCTGATACATAAATGACTGCATACTCGCATTGATTAGAAGACTACTCAAAATCTATGTGTTTTAGTATATTCACGGTTATTGGGCAGCAATGAAATTCGGTTAAGACAATGAAACACTCAGATCCTTACATCCCTTTTCAATTGTTATCCTTCTTCTTTTGTTCTATGCAGACAAAAGCCAGATTTTGATTATACTTGCACATTATAAGACAAATCCAGAGTCCTGAAAGCTGTCTTCATTTCTACTGCACATGCTACTATGATTGTTAATCACATTATACGCTACGTTCGCCAAAATTCTAATAGATTAAAGACTCTCACGGGTATGGTTTCTTCTATGTCCTGGTTTGGACACGCTTGTCAAGTATCCTATTGTTAAAACGTTCTCCCTCAAGTTTCAGTATCCATTTGCTTTGACACTGTCTTGGAGAAATTTGATTTGCTTGTCTGAGATAACGTTCAAGTAATAATTCTGGCTGATATTTCACAATCTCTGGGGCAGAATATGTAAAGAAGACACACTTAATGCTTTACTGAGTGGGGGTTACCTAGAGCTTCTGTTCAGGGACGCTCAAGTCATACACACAAAATCATCAATGCCCATACATCTTATTTAATTCAAATCATTCTTCAAACACTCCCGATACCAACAAGAAAAATGTTTGAAAATTTCAGTGAAATTGGTGCCAAAGTGTTTCCAGACTATGTGATTAATGACAATTAAAACCAATGCTCTCGTTAATGTACAGATTATTTGACAGTGTTCACTAGCTGCATATTTATTATTCCTCTCTTTCATACAAAAGACAAAATATTTCAGCTTCCCACTACAATAGATAAAGATATGGACCATGGAACAATTAGATCATAGTTCTCTGAAACAGTGTTCAGATGAACACAATTCAGAGCACTACTGCTGACAGTGAAAATAGTGACCTCACTGAATTTCACTCTGTATGAAATATAAAACAAAGTTGGAGGCACATGATGAAAAGCAAGTGTAAACAAATATATTAACCAAAATACACATAAACTAAAAGAAACAATTGAATGTTTACTTTCAAAACAAACTACAATACATACAAAGTAGAATACAGAACCGCTCAATACTGGTATCACAAATGTATGCAAGTAATATGGCAGCAAACAAATTTGGTTGAACTAAGCAAAGGAAACGAGTCACTAAGGCACTCACTTTCCATCTACATTCCACTTGAAACATATCGAAACCTACAAGACATTGTATCCTTGCAGAATTTTGACTCCCTACAATCCAGTTTTAGATTCAATTAATACGAAGTTGGACCTCACTATTAGAGCCGAGAGTCCTGTAAAGTAGACTGTGGAAACGCAAAACCTGTTTATTAAAATTTAATACACATGCAGTGCATGTATTTTAATTTCTTTTTACAAATAGAGTTTAAAATATTTAAAATACATTTCATAAATTATTTTTCAATTCAAAACCTGTATTTTATAACTCATTTATTTACACTGCAACATAATTTCCACAAAGGCTCCAATGTCGATATTACATGTAATTAAATGATACTCTAGTTCATATTTTCTGATTAATTACTTCAAATTAAATATTTTAATTTCTTTTGATAAATGAAAAGAAATTTAATATTATGATTCAATCTTCCTAGTTATTTTTTATATTGTCTGGTCCTTATTCTAATAAGGCTGAATTTGGAAAGTTTCCAGATTAAGGAGATAATTCAAAATCCATAAGTTATCTGGCAAAACATAATTCTTCATTTACATATTTCCCATGAGAAGCTACAAATACACATAGGTAGCTGTCTTCCATTGGTTACATTGATATTTCAAATTGTTTCATGACTAATATTCAGAAGTCCAACCTAAATTAATATTTTAATAATACCTTGTTTCCTCCACAAATTTGAGGTTAACCTTCTCACAGCCGTCAGGCGGCTCTCGCGCCAGGAACTTGTTAATGTGTGGGGATGTCCCCAATTTCCCGGCCTCCTGGTCGGGTGATGAACCTCTGCTGCAGCCTGTTAACATTTATTCCTAGTTCAATATTTAATTTAAATATATAAAAAAGCATGTATGTATGCTCATACATACAACTAATTATATCTGGCCCTGAATCAGTCTAGTCCATTTCAGTAATCTGGCTGTATGAATACAAGAGTGCCATTACTAACAGTATATTGTAATCATGCAGGTTGAGAAAAACAGTGTTACAGCATCTGATATTCTTTCATTATAAAAGCCACAGGAATCTGTATTAAAACCTTTTTTTAATGCTAGAATTCAAAACAAAAAAGGGCATTAAAAAGGTTTTTCCTGTTAAATATCCTTGTCCAATGTATTATATTTTTAAATTTTGTTTTGTAACAGTAACATTTTCACATTTCTTAATTAAATATCATTGTGTTCTTGCAGTATGTCATTCTTATAAGTTTTATCAAATAATTTACTACACATTCTATTTTTAACCAATAACCTTTTACAACAGATGCTCTCTTGACAAACAGAAATCTCTGAAAAGTTATCAGCAGGGACTGGATTTATATGCACTAACATCTACAAAATGTGTCTGAATTTATGCAGTTCAAAATTATGAATGAAGATATGCTCTGTGAAGTATATGAACCCATCATAGATTATTTTTCATTTTTAGGCACAGTAAATTAACATGACAGTTTACTCTTAGTGTACTGCACAATGAAATTTTGAAGAATAGTTTTAGACATCAGTGTTATTTACTTTAGACAATGGAATGTCTGCCATTAAATACATATAACAATTAGCAATGTAACCACACTTACACAATTCTGTGAACACTTTACCGGCCACCTTCATAAGACAGGGATTCATAAAACGGATAGACGGAAACATAATATTTTAAAGAGTCATGATTTTCCTGTTAAATATAATGGTAAATTCAGATCAGGAAATTTATATTAGCTACAAAGAACCACACGGTCAGAAACACACATTACAAAATTTAAAACAAAAAACTTATATTTATATACCATATTTATTTTAATGAGTAATGATCAATGTTTCTGAGCAAAATATGCAGAATATAAGAAATTTGCAGAAATATGTTCCTTTTTAAAAACACAGGCAAAAGATGCAACATTTAAAACAACATCATATCATGTTTAAATAATTGTAATTTGAGTATTTCATGCACATTGTACACACTTGTGAGCATACTTTCTGATTTCAAGGGAAAACTATGCATTTGTGTAGAAATCCGATCACTAGTCATCAGAAATCAGAACGCTTGATTATTAGAGAGTAAAATCAATAAATATCACAAAGTTCTCTTCCATTTGATGATAAATAAAAAGCGCAAATTTCATAGAAATTATTTTTTTCTTTCCACTAATGCATCCAAAATGCTATTACAGAATTACATCGACATTTGCAATCTATGCTGTTTTATGTTTACTCGTTAGTATGCCATGAGAAAAAAATCGACATTCATTGTACTAAAAACCTGTTAATTTCTATTACGTCCTTGCTATCAAGATGATCATGGTTAGAAAATTTAAGATGCTTCAAACGAAATGGACATAGATGTTGAGAAAATAGGAAAAAGAGTTCTCTCACTCAGTCATAGGATGAATGATCAGCCATTAGGCCTTTGAAGTTTTCCAGAAACATCAGATACTATATTGGAATTTTTAAATACATTTGTATGTTGAACATAGATTTTTTTCTTTTGTAAAATGCAAACCATGATATAACATTCAAGATTTTGTCTTACAAATTTGAATTGTGTAAAGCATTCCTTCAGATTGTCAATATCCTGACGTGTCTGCACTACCTATCTTCTCTGTGGAAAGTAGCCACATCATGGCCAGTGCCATGCCCTTATCTCCTCTTCCTGTGTCAAATTAACTCTTTCGAGATCAAGCATTGTCTTACTTAAAGCCTCAGCCACAGAAAGGCAGCAGTGACTTTATCCAACAATGATGCACATACCAATGCACCAGGAAAGATACATTTTTTTAAATTATCATTGAGCAGGAGAATGGTTTTTCATGGCAAAAGACAAAAGTGATTTACTCCATTGTCTGGGCAACTATTTTTTGAAATTTGTACAAGTAAAATGTGTATATTTTCTAAATATATTTCTTCACCTAAATAAAAATTGATTATTTTCACTGTGTGTCACCATTCTAGTGAAATGATGATAATCCTATATTCTGCAGCCGAAGATATTTGTTTACAGCACTATAAATTAATAATTCGATTTCTTCAGATCTTTTTTAAAAGCTCCAAAGAGAAGGAATATTCCAAGAGGAACTACTAGAAATTCCCCTTCCACCAGTGTCTTCCTTTTTAGTAGACCTCAGAATAAATGTCACAATGTTCTAGGACCCACAAATGACAGCTTTTTGCCAACAAACAGAAAGAGAACATTTTTAGCTCGCTGTTGCTTTTGGTTTTGATTTTGCAAAAATACAAGAGGCATTTTCTCAAATTGTCACAAAACGCGATATTCAGTAGATACATGAAATCCCCTTAATAGTGACACAATGTGACTTGCAGTACACAGTTGCTTAAGGTGCTCCCTAAAAGACAAGGGGGAAGTCACATGTAAAACTCTGTTATATGAAATTTCCCACTCTGACTTTATTGGCCAAGAACCTCCGTACATGCCCAAGAAGATTTTAAAATTTATTCTGAGACTCCTTTTAATTATATAGATGGGACATGTCTCAATGCTGCACTTTATTATAGGCTGCACTAATGAACTACTACTACTTCCAAATATTGCACTAATTTAGCAAGAAAGGCAGCTTTTATTACAAAGGAATCTAATGCAAACAGTCATTTTTTTGCACTTCATTACCCTTACAAAGAGAATCACCAAACTCCAAAAACAATCTCAAACTGATAATTTCAGTAAAACCGGCAATCTCTTACATCAGGGTGATTTGTAGCAGAAATAAGTAAGAACCCCAAAACCTAAATCCAGGTTTAGAAATAGTACAACAGATAAGGACAGTTTTACAAGATGATTCCCATACACAGCAAACAATTTCAAAGTTATTCAGCATTGAATCCCCAAGTTCACACGAGATTGATAAACAATTTTCTGCACATAAGGTCAATTACATACAAAAAACACCAGAAAATTTGAAAAACTACACTGAAGCATTGTTGCCCATTGGAGTTCAGTAAAAGGCACTTTAGCTTGTGCACATTTTTCATTTTAAGTGAATACTTTCCTAATTTTTTTGGCATATTTACATGGATATTTTAATGATTTTTAGTGCATACACCCTACACATTACAAACATTAATTTCAGACCATCCTCCTTAAAGTAGTACCTCCTTGAGGCGATCAAGCATGGTCCATTTCAGAACATGCTTGATACTGAAAGGACAGGAACACACCTGTGCTATTCAGCTAGTGTGGTGGAGGCTTGTCATCAGGAGAGACACAAATACAAATTTATTTTTATTTCTTAATTTTTTCATTAGTTTCTTAATGTTTATTCAATTAATAGTATTCAAATGTTTCTGTGATTTATGAAGTCTGATTCATCGGCAATGTTAATTCACTTCCACACTTCTTTATAACCCTGCACTCTATGTTACTAATCTCTGATCTCTTCATAAATTGTAAGACAACTAAACAGCCTATGGCCATGCGAGAGGTGTCAACGATTTTATTATGAACCCAGGAGCCAAGAAGAATTCAAAAACAATAACACACACTTGACTTTCCCTAAAACAAAGAACAAATACTTGATTATGTTATTCCGCCTGTTTTCATACAGTGCATAGGGCAGAATACGCCTTCTCAATGCATCACTGCATACAACACAGCTGACAGCAAGAGTGTGAAGCAGTGACAGTCCCTATTAAATATTTACTATTCACATGTTGTGTTACAGAAAAGCAATTTTATGTTCTTGGAAGTATTTAAAGAACTACTGCACTGTTTGAATAGGATACTACATTATCGCCGTACTTGTGAACACTATTTTTCTTGAAATATTTAATTTATTGTAGTATTGTATGAAACTTTTTTATTTATAGTTCATAATTCAGAGTGCATGCTACTTTTTGGAAAACCATTTTGTGTGGTTTTGTTCAGCAGCACTTTTGGTGCTACAAGTCAGTAGTCCTGTATATCATTCGGCTTAATTTAATCTTACTTCCAATACTCACCGTGCAGATCACTGGGCGGCCGTGACAGATCCAAGGCTCCAGGAATAAGAGGGGAGGCAGACTCCCGAGAGGGAGGACCTGCACAAGCCAGTGAAAGGTAGGCAATGTAGAACAAATCAACTTTAAATATTTTAGATAAAACTTACAAATATTAATTGTTTATCATGTACACCTAAACAAAGACTCATAATGGAATTATTGATCAAGCTGTAGCACTATTGAGAGTTTATTTTATTTCCTAGACATGCACACACAATGTCAGAAAAAATTCTATTACGTAATTCATGGAAAAACTACACAAGCGACCCCTTGTTTGGAGATGTTTTTAAAATACCAAGAAATAATGCATGCAATGTCATTTTTGCATTAGTTCTTGGTAGAAGGAAAGTCATTCTACATCTTTTATCTACAATCTGCCTCACTCAATTAGTATGAGTGTATGTAAGTTTGTCGTTTTTCATTATTTGTATTTGTATTGCTACATTTATTGTATATAAATGTAAAAAAGATTCCAAAAATGTCAAAGGAATGCAGAGAAAGGAGCTCATATTTGAAGAAGAAATTTATGAATATCAAGGTGTCTACCCATTATACATTGTATTGTCTTCAGCTAAATTTTCCTTCTGAATTATATTAGCTTACAATAGGTGTAAGGTAAGTCCCAAGAATTTAAAATTTGCGAGAAGGATATGTATGAGATTCAATTCTACTTAACATAATTGCTAAACCATTGCTTTTATGTCAGATAAACATAAATAAATTATTCTAAATAATAAATATTAAATAATATAATAAATTATTCTTCTCAGAATTAATTGTATTTTCATGCCCTGTACGTTTTCTCCAAAGAAAGAAAATTTGTAATTGTTGTATGAAGAAATTCAGGTGAATGGAACAACTTTTGCTAGGGTTAACACAGCCAAGCTTTTCACTTCTGGGAAAAATGACTTACATTTCAAGAGGTATATGAAATATTAAGTAAAACATATTTAAAAATACACAACTCAAGCATTAAAGCATCCTAGAATGACTTGAATTGATTTTCAAATTAAAAATTGATCGTTCTTAGATTTCATTAATTACTTTTAAGAATTGAAAATTATCATTACTTGGAATTAGTCTGAGCACAGTAGTGGTTTTGTGAACCTTTCTTCACCAACGTTATACCAAGTGAATTTGAACTAAAATAGGGTGTGGTGGCAGAAACTTCTCATTAGTGGAAATCCAGCTCCACATGTTCCTATATCAAGACATAAACATGTAAAGATTTTAAAGACAGCATTCCATTCAGTATTCTAACAATTGGGCAACTGACAATTGTAGCAATACATTGTAGAGGATAAATCATAATTGCAGTGATTATTGCAAACTGGTCCATTTTGGACTACAAGTAACCACAGTACAAAAACATAATTACAGCACTGTAGATATGAATTGTGTGCAAATACCATTTCATGAAAAAATTCTAATCCTGCTGCTTACAGTATCGGCAGCATAGAAGCAACTCTAATAGTTTTATGTGCTTTTGCCGCACATTACTAGACACATGGTACTACATACACGACAGATAACCAAAATCTCAAAACATTAACGCTACAGACAGGTGAGGACACATCTTGATATCATGTTCCTAACCTTCGCCACTGCTGAACCTTATTATCTCCCAAATGACCCTCCCCTTGTAAACGTGCTGCAACAGCTCCAGGTGGCTTCATTTTCTATTTCCTATTGTCTGACGTATCTGCAGTACAGCCACAAATTTACCCACAACATTATCAAGAGGTAATATGGTCTCGCCATTCACCTTCTCTGCCTCGAAATATCCACTTCAACAATACTCAAATTTATGAGCTTCATTCTTCAACTCTATTCCACATTAGCACAATGTGTGGGTCATAGTCATCAAGAAATTCACAGCCTTGGCTCAATGCACTGATGAGCTCGGAAGTTGTTTGCCAGGCCAGCTGGCGAGCATCAGCAGACACATTTCATTCGCACTGTTACTGCTGATGACAGATCTTTGCACATCTTGAGCAATGTCGCATGAGTCAATGAGCGCCAATGCCGAATCCTGGCTGTGAGAAAGTACACAAAACGTTGCAAGCTGATTGCTTTAAAGCAATTCATAGGACATACTGCACCACATGGCGAGAGAACTGTCAGAGTTGTTTATATGCTGCCGGTACTGTAGTATATTTCGAAGACAAAGTATCTTCTAGTTTAGTATTACTCGTATTATATGCTTGGTCTATTCTGCTTGAAAGAGAAGAATACTCACTGAGAATAACTTCACAGTATTGGATTATTTTGAATATTTTTTTAGAGAAATGAACTGGAGTGTATCAAAAAGCCCAACAATTTCTTTCTCTCATGACATGCTCACACTGGAGGAAGAGTTGCATTCTTCTGCCCTACATTACGATATTGTAAGAGGTCAATCAGAGAAAATTCCATGCATGGCTAAAATGAAAGGGAAAAGTAGTCTAAATCATAGCCACTATTTAGAAAATGTTCCTTTGGTATTATAGCGGGAAGTTCTAAGAATTATAAATTTATAACTGTAGGTGAAGCTTATTCTTCAAAGTTTAAGAATGTTTTTTAATGTGTTGTGCTTCCTGGTAGTCCTTAATGCTATGTCAGAAATTTGCACACAATGCTAGTGATCTTATGAGCAAGCCGGTTTTTACTCTCTCCTGTCGATTTCTGGAAAACCTAGTGTGAAATTTGTTCAAACAAAATGAATTCAGCTCTTTCACAAGGGCTAGTTCGACCCCTGTGAAGTGCCCTAAAGCCTACAGTTATCCTAATTCTTTCCCAATTCGGGCAGATGGGTAGTGAAGCAGGAGCACATGAGGTGCGTACACAGAAATACTAACTGGTGGTCCTCTTGCCTCTGAGATGAGACATGACATATAATGACAGATACTGTTACTGCAGGATTGGAATCTATAAATATTGAATTTTTTTACCTGCACTAGACCTTCAATATGGAAGCTAGAGATTTATTTCATAATGCTATCTATTCCTCAGTACCAGATTTTCGAAGCCTTTTAGGAACATTTTTCGAAATACTAGAAGCTTTGTAATAATTTTAACTTCAATTGTGAGAATTTAGTTTGATTCCACTGTCACTTATATTTTCAGTAGTAGCATGCATCAACCCACCTAGCACACGAGTGCATTTCACTACTAGAGCAAAGGCTGGGGATTGACTACCACAGGAAAATCTTTTTCTTAAATGCTCCCCCCAGATAAGACCAAACTGCACTTTTGTTTACATGCCTAATTTTCATTCTAACCTGTGAACTATTAAAAACAGCAAATTCAAGTCTCCCATTCTTTTGGTTAAGCGTGTATTTTATTACAGAGTAGGAAACAATTTATAATATTATTATTTAACACACTTATTACTGATGATACAAGGAAGAATGTAGTTACACCTGTAGTTATAATTAAAGATCTGTCTTCAAACAAGCAACTCTAGTTACTTCATACTGCAAAGAAAAATAATTTTTACCACCAAAAGAAGAAGGTGAGATCAAAAATCTAGGAATGTAATAAAATTATTAATTGTAAAGAAAAATGTTGGCCAATATTTTTGTGTTTATAATAGAATGTAATATAAGCAAAAATGTTTAAAATACTTATATTCAATAGTTTTTGTAAGATTTTTTTGAAATCCATGTCTTGTCAAAGCAATACCATAAGTAATATAAAGAATCTGATGTACACATATAATGAATGTTTAAAGTACATAAAACCCATTACTTAAATATCAAGAATTAAATTTAATATACATTTTTCTCTCTTTAATAGTTTGTTTTATATTAACCCCATTTTGAAAATTAAAGCTGTCATTTATTATTTATTCTTTTATATTATTCTTCATTTTATCATTGTGCCAAATTCAACTCTCTTCAACAAAAGATTTAAAATAAATATTTTCAATTCATTTTACACAACTCTTACGCAAGATTTAGGCATTATATGATGTGCTTACCTGAAGACTGGGAGCTGCCAGTGAAATCTCCACCAGCAGGTGTCTGAGTGTTAACAGAGCGAGTGGAACGCAACAGATCTGCCAATGGTGCACGATGACCTTCAGGGGTGGCTTGATAGGACTGAACATAAAAGCACAACAAAACATTATTATACATCTCTTCAGAAAATCTTTAAAAACACTACGAACTTGAGCTTAAAAAGAAAATTACAAGTAATGATATCACTGTTTTTCATTTCCCTCAATATCTTGTTAGTTCATTGGATTTCAATATTTGCAGTAATATTAACACCACATCAATTAATTCAATGAATAATCAAATCACTTGGGTTAAAGATTTAACTCGAAATAAACCTGACAAAATAAAAAAATATTCAAAAATACACCAAAATTAAAACGAGCTCCAGTTTTACCTTCTCCTCCTCTCGCTCAGCATCCTGGGGACCAGCAGCTTTCAAAACAAGTCGCTCTATCTCCTGGTTGAGCCCTTCGATGGAACTCCTCATGGGTGGGCGAGGCACCACCGGCTTCACTGGAATGTTCACCGGCACTGCCTTTGGCAGTGGGGCAGCTGTAGAAGACCCAGCTCCTGCACCTGCATGGTGTTAGCAGCATGTGTACCATACTTCGACAAGTTTATACCACAAACACATCTAGTTCCTAATGCTGTAAGTCATTTAAAATGTTTAGCACTGTTTGGCCCTGTACCTGTACATTTCAATATGACATCTTTTACCAGTTGGTATTCATAACCTAATATACAACTGGCAAGTCTACACAATGAATTCAAAGCTTTTGAAAAATTTAGTCCATCCTCCATTATCCCCATTTTTGTCACAGTTGAAGATCGTTAGAACACAAATGGTTATCTGAATCAAATTATATGATTTTTTAAAGCATGAAGATAAACACATTCACATGTAATACAAATAACTTAGTGTTATCATGTAGTAATTGTTATAACTTAATAGTTATAAATCCAAAAAGAAAATTTTAATTTCAAAGACTGTTGCATTTTTGCAATTTTCAACTAAATTTCCAGCATACATTTTTATTTTTCAGACCAAAGACTTCTTTATCTAAAGCATTACAATTATTTGTTCTAAAACAACACCTAAGAACTCATTTTATCTAATTTCAGTTATTTTAACAAAACAATGAATTTTGAAACCTGTACTTTGAACAATAATCGTTCACTTCAGACTGTGTGAAATTAACTGCAAATCAATGCAATAAAAAATGAAAAAAATATCCAAAATTTCAAACATAATAAAATTCATGCATGTAATTTGAAATTGATAGTTGAAATGGAAATACAAAGTGTAAGCACTTCATTATGATGAGCTGAGCACTTCGAATTATTGCCACACAGCTAGACGCAACCTACTTCAAGTTTATGCTTTACAACATCAATCGTGATGTCACATTCATATTACCTGGGATCCCAAAGAAAAAATGAGTACACAAAAAGAAAGAGGAAGAGGAGAGAGAGCACAGAAGATGAAAGAAGAGAGATAGAAAAGAATAACAGGAAAGAGGAGAGAGAAAAGAATGATAGGAAAGAGGAGAGAGAAAAGAATGACAGGAAAGAGGATACAAAAGTGAAGATGAGGGAACACGACACAAAAGTGAAGATGAGGGAACACGACACAGAAGTGAAGATGAGGGAACACGACACAAAAGTGAAGAAGAATGAAGAACAAAGAGGAAAGAGGTTCTTAGTCAACTTAAGTCAATGCGATGCATTCTGTATTCACAAAAAAATTATGAATTTCTTGTTTCAGAACTCCTGTTTCACTCCTGTATCATTTACTCTTTCAAAATATCATCTTGAATCAAGTACCTATTTTCCAAGTGTTATATGAAAATGCCTCACTATTTTTCAGAAACTCATTCCCTTTTGTTACTGGGGATTCCCACAATTCCAAACAGGCTACTGTAGTTTTCATATTTTCCTAAAGTAACTGAAAATTTTTGAAAAGAATTGCGCTCTCCACTAAGGTTTGTTTTCATCCAAAAATCATGTACAAGTTGCATTACAAAAATTAGTAGTGCATATGCCAATCACCAATCCCTAATATTAATTATGATCATAATGGGAGAGATGTTTTATAATAAAATTTAATCTCTTCATGAAATTACAAAAATCTTTAAAATCTGAGGACAGTTAAGAAATTCCCAAACAAAGATTTAAATTTAATCATGACTCATTCATCATGTTTTATTGTTTTGTTAAAAAATTTGAATATAGAATTACTAAGTAAGTATTTTATAGAAAAGAAAAAGAAAGGAAAGCAGAAGAAAAAGAGAAAGAAAAAAGAAAGGAAAAAAAAGAAAACCACAATTCCCATATGTCAACATTCTCTAACATTTGACTATCTTGCCTTTTTGACAGCAGCCCGAGATATTCAGAGATGAACTATGCCTTAAAATATGTCAAATGTTTTGTATTAATTTTCTCAGTATAATTTTCCAATCATGAACTCTGTTTATTACCAAGCTATTAAATCATAAACCATACACTACGAATAGAAGATAACATGTGATAAGCTTATGTTGAAGGTAGTAAACATTAAGAAAAATCATGGCACTTATAGAGAATAAGTCCATTTCCAACAATTGAAGGTTTTATCCATTTTCAGTTATATATATAACATTCACAAATAGTTAAATAAACTAATTTAAAGTTCAAACTGAAAGATTTCAGAATCAGCAGTAACAAGTGCTCAACCTTTTTCTCTTCATCTAAAATAAATCAAACTGTCTTTCTAAAACAATTTATTCTATTTTCATTTGTAAGCAAATTGTCACAGCCATACTTCAATTCTATCAATTTTTCCTGTGTTATTGACTTGATTTTGAGCTGTATTTATTAATTTCAAAGGTACAGAAATTCAGATCACAGACTAATCCAAATGCTTTTTATTTCAAGAAATGCAAGAATGATGGAAATATATGCCATGAGCTTGACATTATATTTATCATTTACGATATTTGATGTTAAGCCTGAATTACCAACTTATATTAACAGCTAAGCTTTGCTATGTATTACAGCAGTATAAAAATTTATTTGCATTGCAAATAAGCTGGAAAACGAATACTCTTATAACTATTTTGTTGCAAGTTCTATACCAATTGAAAGATTCCAGAATAGACAGTAACAAGTGCTTAAGCATTCCCTTCATTTAAAATAAATCAAACTGTCTTTCTAGAAAAAATTTACTCTATTTTCATTTGCAAGTAAATAGTTTTTCAAAGACAAGGAAGATATTACATTTATTCAATATATTTTATCTGATTAATAATCGAAGATATTGTGATCATTCATTGCGTAATTTACAACCAAAAATTAAATTGTTATTCGCAACACACAAATATACACTACACGCAAGCACACAGATCCGCAGCCACACATACACACACATGCGTATGGAAAGGAATATAGGGAAAAGGATGTGTTGAAACACCTCAAAATGTACTTATCTTTCTGGTAGGAACAGATAAAAATCCTAAATCCTCATTAAGAAGGAAGAAGGGAGAAAGAGAGTAAGGGAGAAATGGGGTAAAGGAAAAGAGGTAAGGGAGGGTAAGGGAGAAAGGGGGTAGGAGGTAAGAGAGGAGGTAAGGGAGAAAAGGGCATTGCATATTTTCCTTGCCTTACATGTTCATAAGCTTTCCCATGTATTCTGAGATTAGCAGGAAAAGTGCTAGAGACACTCACACACACACACGTCTACAAGCATACAGACCCACAGCTACACATACACATGTTCGTGCACACACACACACACGTGTGTGTTGAATAGAATGTAGGGAAAAGGCAGTGTTGCAAGACCTCAAAATGTACTTATCTTTCTAGTAGAATCAGATAAAAATCCTAAATCCTTATTAAAAAAGAAAAAGGAAGAAAGGGGTAAGGAGAAAAGGGGCAAGGGAGAAAAGAAACTCAGAAAGGAAAGACAAAAGGAAAGAAAAATAAGAAGAGCGCTTCTATTAGAAGAACAGAAATATTTCCAAAATTCATTTTTCTGAACAGTAAACTGCAAACTATGTAACAACTGCAAAGATAAAAAAAAACATTTATACTGTTTCCTTATGCCATTTTTCCTAATCATAATTTACATTTAACTCTAGAGATACTGTCATACGGATTGTTAATCGTTAACAGTTAAGTGTATTTAATGTCACAAGAACAGTTATCGAAATAAGCTCATTAAAATGTTTACTTCTAATTAATCAATGACTTGTGTCTACATACATCCATGAGAGTAAATCCACACAACAAGCATTTAGCAATATGTGTATCACACAACAATGTGAATCATTGTTTCAACTAACATTAGACTTCCATATTTCCAGTCAATTTTCCGCATGAAAGTACTTAAGACAATGCCATGTTTTTATTTTCTTGCCCTTACTTCATAAGAAGAGAACATATTACAATTGAGTGCCGGAAAACTGCGAATTTTCAACAGAAAAACTTTGACACGGTGTTGGCCCCCATCTCTACTTGAAGCTAATGCAATTTATAAATCACAAATTTAAAAAAAACTTCCATAATATTTTTTAAAATGTTTTCCATGGATAAAACAAGTGACGATTAAATGAATGGCACAGGTCTCATTAACATTGAAATCTCTGAATTTTTAAAAAAAATTAGAAATAATGCGAGAATGTATGTGCTACATCACTAGTTTCTTGTGATACTCACCTGCAGCAACAGAAGCTACATTTGCAGCAGATGCACCTGAACCAGACATGGTGGCATTATCTGCAGATGGCACAGATGGCAAAGCAGGCCCAGCACCTCGCTCTCTACCACTAGTACCCTCTTTACTTGACCGTTGTATTCTGCAAAAGGATCAAATAAAATTATTTCTTCCCAATGAATGACGCGAAGTAGTTGAAAGGAAAACATTTTTTTCTTTTTATATGAATATTTGGAAAATATCACACAAGTCACAGACAAGGTATTTGGAATTAAATTCCATTTCTTGCAGACATGAGTTTAAGGTGACACCATCACCCAAAGTCACCCAATCAAGAACATCAGCCAAAGGCAAAATTTAACAATTATTAATATTCTTTTAAAACTATCAAGTTAAAAATTCAAACTTTTCACCCCTTTAAGGACATATTTCATCACTAACTGTTTACAATGCTGGTTTACTTTCCACATTTAATTGTATTACAGAAGAAAAGTTGACTTGTACAATAAAAAAAATTATTATTTTTGACACTAAAGATGCAAATGATGTGGAATATGAAAAATGTACTACTGCTAGACAAGGTACATGAAATGGTTTAAGGCAAAAAACAATTGAATTTTGTATAATAAGTTAAGAAGGAATCAACAGGCCAACGTTCAACCCTCAATATACATTTTTATTCTCTTTAACTTCTATTCTAACTACATTGTGCCATTCTGTTCTAGGTTCTAAAATTCTAGAAGCAAAGAGAAAGTAGGGGAGGAAAGGCAAAGAAAAGAGAAAACCAGAGAGGCAAGGCAAAGAAAAGAGCATATTAGAGACAAAAGGGAAAGGAAAGAGGAAATTGATGAGGAAGCTAAGGAAAGAGGAAATTAGGCAGAAAAAAGGCAAAACAAAGAAAAACGACAATTGCACAGAAGGACAGGGAATGTTGGAAGAGAAGAACAAGGAATTGTTATGCAGAGGGAAAACTGGATGCATAACGCAAAGAGCGAAAGTTGGACCCACAACGCAAAAAGGAACCAAGGAAGAGGAAATTTTGGACGGGAAAGAGAAAGTTGCACACCGGCGGGAAGGGGAAAGTTACACACCGGCGGGAAGGGGAAAGTTGCACACCGGCGGGAAGGGGAAAGTTGCACACCGGCGGGAAGGGGAAAGTTGCACACCGGCGGGAAAAGGAAAGTTGCACACCGGCGGGAAAAGGAAAGTTGCACACTGTCGGGAAAGGGAAGTTAATACAGGTCACGGAAGATAAAAAGGAAGGAAAGTCGGCGAAAAGGAAAAGTTGGACAGAGAAGGAAAGAAATTGTTGGGGACGGAAGATCTAAAAATTGTTTGGGGAAAAATGTTTGGAAGGTACAGAGGCACTATATGAATAGAATAGTGGAAAGTGGAAGGCGAGGATATCTTTAAAATTAGGCGAGAGAGAGCGGAAGGAAAAGGGTGTGCAGTTGGGTAGGGAGGCTGCTGAGGGTCGCAGTTGAGAGTCAGAGGTTATGGGCTGAGGAAGTGGGGGCGTGGGGTGGAGGTGAGAGGTAGTTGAGGGAGAGGCAGAGGGAGGAGGAATCTGACGGGGAAAGGGCGACAGGTGGGAAACCGGGCGGGAAGGGGGGGCTGGTACGACAGCTGGATCGGCGACTTGGAGTGCCCGCGCGGAGACGTCGGTGGGCGCAAGGGTATAAGGAGGGTGAGGAAATAATGAGTAGATAATAATACTAATACTAATACTAATAATAATAATAATAATAATAATAATAATAATAATAATAATAATGGAGGGTAAGTCATGAGAAGGTGAATGAAGTACTGAGGGGAGAATGAAGTAAGAGAATTTGTATTGGAGGAAACGTCGAAGTGTGGGATAACGAGAGAATGGTCAGGTTTAAAGGTAATGAAAACGTGTTCCTATGAAGAAAAGTAGAAGTAAGAGGCTAAAGAATGAAGTTTGGGGGATAAGGTAATGGATAAGGGACGGACAAGTTGCGATGGAGGCAATATGAATACAAACAAAAGGAAATATGTGTGCTAGATGGTGAAGAGTTAGGAATTAGGGAGGCGAGGTGAGTGAAGAAGCAAAGGAGATAGTGAGTGAGTGAGTGAGTGAGTGAGAATAAGGGGAAGGAAAAGTGACAGCAGGAGGATAAAGGAGAAGAGAGAGATAGCAAGAATGTTTCAAATGTATAGGGTGCCTTTTCATTTAACACTAATTTCTGTAATTGTTTATTTTCTTTTCATAAGAAAATTAAACTTTAATTTAACACTATTTAGATATTTTACCGTATACCATTATGGTATATAAAAACTAATAGTTTAACTTTTTGTAAGGCAGACATTTCATGTAAGAAATCGATTTTAACCATTGCCTTGAATACAACTTAATCACATGGACAAATTGTGAAGATAAAATAAAAATATTTAAATTAAAATTACTTCAACCAAATAATATAGTAAATCCAGATATTCAGGTTATTGTCCATTATTCATAAAAAAACCTGAGAGGCACTAGTGCAGCAACGCAATCAACATTAGTACATTCTAACATTTTATTAGAACATAAATACAATATAAAATTCTTATCAGACTCCCCCCCCCTTTCTCAACTCCCTTTATTTAATTTATACTTCTCTCTAAACTATTGTTTTTACCTTAATTTCAGCAACAATGTGACTGACATTAAAATTAATGTGAATAAAATTAATTCAAAATCAGAACACTGATCCAACAATTGTAAACAAAACATAACTAAATTTAACACTTCCTGAACAATTTCTTATTAAATGCAAAAAGCCTTTATACATCACAAAACTGTGATAAGGCAACATTAAAAATGAACTGCATTTCAAATACGGGACCTTAAGATTGTTTTATAACTGAAAAGTTCAAAGATGCTATATTAGGTTACACAACACACAATAGTCGTTTAGATCATTTTGTAGGAACTCTTCCACTTTCTTTAATTCCAATTTGGCACAAGGTTGATAAGAGACATTTTCAACCAAAATTAGAGAGAAAAAGATATGATTTCCAGACATTACTTCAACACCACCACCTTAGGTATGAATGCAACCATTTGAAAACTCAAAGATTATTTAGCATTTCATCTTCCTCCATTTATGTCCCTTGTTACTCGCAAATTATGAATCTAATTTCAATTCCTTTCCATTGAGCTCAATATAATTGTACTCACCTTCTTCAATGAATGAAACATTATTAGTACCCATTTACAACTGATGGATCTCATGCATTAACTGTAACATGCATCATACATTTTTTATATTTTATAATCCATAACTTAAAACCACACACACAGTATTATGATTTAATTTAGCCTTTCACTGCTTACGAGATGCCACTACCACAGATGGTTGCTGACCTTTTTGCTTCTGTGATCACTCATGCATTATAATCCAATCCCTGCTGGTCAAGCAGGGAATGTTCAAAGAGCCTGTTCAGTGTGAAAACCTGGGCTACAAGCTTTCCTCTGTAAATCTGGGAGGTAATAATCAATAGAGGGATTTTAATAAGAATGTACCTCATTTTGTGAAATATGAAATATGTTCAATGTTTTATTGAAAAACGACAACTGCAGATTGAAGTAGAAAGGTTTTAATAGCAATAAAAAGAGTTACTGTAACAAAGTAATATGAACTAAATTATGTTACGGTCTTCATTAGTATGATTCTGAGACATTGCAAAAAATGAAAACAAAGAAAAGTAATATCTCAATCAAATTAAACAAAGAACTAGAAAAAATTTACTCTAACCAATATACTAATTTCATTACTTTATCTTTCACGACATTTCCGTGCTCACAACACATACGCAACCCCAACAAATTATGCATTTTGGGAGATTTTCCATACTTCCAAAATGTAAATGTGGGTTAAACTTTTCAAATACAATCCATCAAATACATGGCATAATAACTTGTCACTCTAAATCCTTTAAGATATAAAATTCTAAATGCTTATGAAATGTGCTACAAAAAAGTAGGATTATAACTATGAAAAACAAAGATGCATCTAATTGTGAAGAAAATACAGACTCGTGAAATCTTCCACATCATCAATTAACAATATAAAATGCAATACTTAATAATTTTTGTTCCATCCAATTCAAACTAAACCTTTTTTCATACAGTGCAAAAGGAGAAAATTAATAGTTTTCTTACCTATGCCTTATGTATTTCTCTATTTTGTCTTCGTTTCCACTACTTTCAGAGTATCTGTGTGTCTTCCTATTTTCACCAACACATTCCTCAGTCTAAAAATTAAATCAACAGATTGTAGAATATTAATGAACTCTACAGTAAAGTCAGTTTCATTTCCATTTTTTAACATACTTATAAGTGAGCTTTTAAAATAAAAACAAGAACTATTTGTGTAAAAGGGCTCATCAGCAGTGCAATATGTACCTGTGTCGCTTTATCCACCAATAAATGTCCACAGTACATATAGAAGCTCTCCCTCGGCCACTGTCCTTTCAGGTAAATAGCATCCAGAGAAGCTGTACGACGAATCACACTACTACCAAAATTGTGGCTTGATCGTGAATTTAATGTTTTTGATTTCCCTAGTAACAAAAGTAATAAACATTGAAATATTAGGTATTACTACATTTCCTCAATACTTATGTTATATATTTTATTGTTCATTTCAAGGCGATAGGGCAATAAAAGAGATCGTTTTCACATATATAGAGCGAATATACACATAGGATTCCCAGAAAAGTTTATCTTCCCCGAGAGCGAAACCTAATCTGACAGCTCTTTGTCTCGGTTGCCATAATTTATAACACGTCGGGCAAGATCAGCTGTCGTAAAAACCTTTCACAAAACAATCATCATATATCGTATGTCCTCGTAAACGAGAGCAAATCATCAACAACTGTATGCAACAACAAATGACATTACGTATTACCTTTGTAACTCACAGATCCAGGGCTTCTCTGTCCCGATAAAGATGCCTCCGGTGAAAACCTTGTTTTCCACGCAGAAGTCGGCGATAACGTAGGGCTATTACTTTTACTTTTCCGTAAATTGCTACTTTGCCTCAATAAAGAAGACATTGGTAAAGTCGCTCGCATTGGACCCTGCTTGGATGAAGAGCAGGGCGATGATTTTCGGACCCGTTGCGACCCCTGCCCCGACATTTTGTCATGTAGCCAAATGTAAATTTGTTTTACTAACTATGAAATAAATGATATGTCGTTATTGAAGTGACCGCTATACATCCAAACACTTCCACACATCCATTCGAAAGGGCACTACTTTATTATCGAATGTCTTGTTATACAACTACTCTACTCTTTGATGGGCTTTCACGACTTGTCACTTGCGATGTTCTGCTGTCCTCAGCTATTGAGTCACGTGATCAAAATACACAAAGCTCATTGGTCAATGAAGGCGCTAGAATAGCGCCTTACTCAGTGATAGTGGACAATGAAATGATCGTACCACAACAAACTGGGTATTAATATGTGACATGCACATTAATACAAGTAAAATGTAATAATTTTTATGGTTGTTTCATAATCTTTGTTGAATTAAACAGCTACTTCATATACTTTTGGAAATACATATTTCACATACTTTCCAAAAACTGTTACGATATTCTCGAGTAAATAATCCTTGAAATGTTGGCAATAGAATTTTACGCAAATATCGTAAAACACAATGCGGGATGTTGACATCGGAGTAGTAATACGTGAACTTGATGTTGACGTTTTCAAGAAAAAGGTTCAAACTATTGCAATAAACAATGTAAATTAGAAAAAGTATTAAATTACGTAAAGAATTATAGATGACATGAAAACTCTAGTTATTATATTCTTATTATTAGTCAAAGCTAACAGATGGACTCTTTAAAGAGGACTGGGTATTTAAGTGAAAGTTGATTTTGAAATTAATTTTCTTCTTCAGCATTTGAAATTTAAACAATTCAAACAACATTCTTTCTAAGAAGAGGGGAATGTTATTGCATATCCATTATGATTCGTTTGACATCATTCTTTGTTCTGAGCAATAATGTCTCAATAGCAGTGGATGACAAGTTTAAAAATAATGTTTAAAATATGTTTGGGCTCAAATTCCTTGTAAATGAGTAAACACCATGTAACATGCCCAATCTCGTCCTCATAAACATAAGCATCCAGATTTTCTATTCAGCTGCTCCATCTTCTAATAATCAATGTCACTAATTAAAATCATTACCATAATTTTGTTTACTGGATATATTTCCAATTCTAGTACTACATATTTAATAAGATAGTTTATTATTATTATTATTATTATTATTATTATTATTATTATTATTATTATTATTATTAAGAAAAGCATGTAAGAATCTTGAGATTTTAGCAAATTATAATACAACATTCTTTGGAAAATTCTTGTAGCTGAGCTTTTAATGACAATTTTATATCCATTGCATTTAGTGCTTTAATTTATAGGAACCATGGGAGTTCAAGCTTGTTTTTGTTACTTGTTTTACCTGCCTTCTTTTCATATATTTCTTAATAGTTACCGAGTAACTAGCTACTAATTTAAATGTCTCATTCACATTGAGGTGAATATGTACATAGGTATCATTATTGCATAAATAAGTAATTAAAAATTTCACCATGCATCTTGAAAAATTTAATTTACACTAGAGACAGTTTTTAACATATTAGATACATGTATGAAAATGTGTTGCAAGAAATGCTTGTTTGGAGAATATTACCTTCCCTTCACCCAATATTCAAATTAAGAGTTGAATGCAAAGTAGAAGAAAAATATGTTCCTTTAAGAAAAAAATCTTTGGATTTAATACAATTAATAATTATTTAAAAAAATATTAAATATATTTTTGTCAATGTTGTATTTTCTCACTTTTAAAAGCAATTGATATTTACAGTACAATCAGTGTACCCTCCAGACATTTATCTTCACCTACACTTACATATGCATATTTCTTCAAAGAGGCCTAGTAAATATTTTTTTTTCAGCAACATCTATAATCCACAAACCATCTTTATAAATGCATGACATTCAATCTCTTTGAGGATGTCATACTTCAGTGTTATTGAAATAAGCATGATGTACACTGTAATGCTTATCTTCAACTAAACTGAAACTAGTTTATATATACATATATTACATTTTCCTAATATTTTTAGATATCAAATAACAATTAATCCTCTTCCTCCAGTTTCAGGTCAATGGAATCTATCTGAAGGATAATTAAATATGATTTAATTTCCCATCTATAATTAACAATGGAAAAGTAAGATTTCTATTTAAAAACATTTCTTTAAGTAAAATGATATGCTAAAACATATTTCTCTAAGCAAATCAAACACAATGGTTTAAATAACATGCCATGTATTCACTAATGTGTACCTAACATCTAGAAAAACATGCTCCCTTGATTCTTTATGATGTATTACAATAAAAGCTTCATGTTACATGACTGGATTTTATACATAACGGATGCAGGTATAGACATTCAAATTCATTCAATTTTAATTCCTTTTATTGAAAACGTATAATGGTAATTTGTAATAATTACATTTTAAGTACAGTTTGCTTATTAAAATACAATAAGAAACTACTGCCTTTACAAAATAAATAACATTCAAATTACCTTTAAACAGTCTTTTATACTGTCAAAATAAATAGCTTTGCCAATAGAGGTAACAGATATGTGATATAGAGTAAAGCATTTATGACTACTCAAACCTTTGAGCTATGGAAATAAATTTTTTTTGGAGGCCTCATAGGATACAGTTACAATGTTATAAAATTAAACTATACAGATTGTCAAACACTTTCTTTTTGTAGCCTCTAAAAGTGCTTAGGATAGTTTTGCTAACCCAAAAGAACAATTATTTCAAGCACTCAAATGAAGCTACCTTATTATAAGAAATTAAATATAAAAATAAATCTGATAAAAAAATTACATGTGTACATTCTTGGTTTATCAGCAGGTTGTTCTTTACAAATTATATTATTTACTAAACTCATGACTATCTTTATAAGTTTCAGTTAGTATTTCAAAATTGGTGACATTAAAAATGCTCCTGTTTCCATTAGAGAACTTCAATAAATATTATATTTTAAGTAAATGATTCTAAATAAAAATCTATTCTTTACAAAAGAATAATATATTTATGACTCAATGTCAAATCTAGTTTCTGTACACTGTTTTTCTGATTCACACATTTCATATTTTATTGAAAAATTGTTTCCAATAGAACTTCAAAATTTGCATAAAATCAAATTGACTTGCAAACTCCACCACATTTGTTGCTTCACTCTTCTGAAATAGCCATTAAATATAGAACTGTATTCAAAACACGCAAGGGATACTATAATATACATTGTTAGTATTAATTTGGGATGTGAATCCACATTTGATGCTTTTTCTTTGTTTCTGCAATAAAGCTGAAGATAAAAACATGATAAATCTGAAATTAAAAAACAAAAAAGAGGAAGCCAGCATATTGTGCAATGATTCAAATATAATGGATGGACTTTCCATGTAGAAAGCATTAAAAGAAATGCAACATTGTTCTCTGCAACTAGGTCATTTAAGGCTATAATGAAAATATAAAAGAATTTTATGGATAGGCAATGCAATAAATACGAACAATGATAGAAAAGTGCTCAAAATTAGAAATGACTCTTCCTTACATCAATTTCCTGAAGCAAAATTCTTTCAGGTATAATCAATTTAGTTAAGCAGGAATATTGCAACTCCACAGTTAAACTTTGGTGTTTGCATGATTAGGATCTATTTTCCAAATAGCAATGTTGAATGAGCTGCGTTACTATTTTTTTTATTTGTTTAAAATTTAAAGAAAATTACAATATGTTAGATACTTTTTGGTTACCTATTTCTAAATATGGCAAGCTTTCAGGACAAAAAAATTGGGAAAATACTACTCCTATTTTTTTTTTACTTTTTTTCCCCCTTTTCTTTCTTTCTTTCTTTTTTCCGAATTATAATTTAATTGCAATTTAAATGCAAGGGCATGGTTCACTGAAATCTGTTTTAAAAATTACTACATTTCAAAATTAAAGGTCACATTTTCAAGCACAAATATTATTATGGAGGCTTGTAGCACAGAAAATTTGCACAACCAATGTCAACATTAAACCCTGACAGGAAATTAGCTATCATATGGTCGACATACAATAAACCAGGTCCAACAGTTGCGTGATAACTAGTAAAATATTTAGCATATTTAAAACTAAAAAATCATGAATCATTAACTTACATCATGAGCAGACAGGAATATTATTTTGAAAATAATGGCACTAACTTCTAATAACAATTCAAATTTTTACTTTTATTAGAAACTTCTTGTATTTAGTACTTGGAGCTTGCATGGTCTAATTTATAAAAAGTATCAAACCAACAATATCTGAAGGATACAGAAACAAAGACCCTAAAACATTATTGGGTATAAATTGTGAAAAAATTGATAAATAAAATAAAATACATTTTGCCCATAATCTTTAGTATTTTAAGACATTTGCTTAAATCATGAATTTGTGAGCATTATTTATATTTCCATGCTCAATGGAAATGTAACAGACATGTAAAATTAGTATTGCATACATCACCAATTACTTTCAATGTAGATTTCTTCCAAACAAGTTTTGTATTTTTTAGCCCAGTTGTATGAAGAGACTTTAATCTATTTCAACACTTTCTACATTCAATAATTTCAAAAAATTAAATTTTATAATTTTAATAATAGTAATAATAATAATAATAATAATAATAATAATAATAATAATAATAATAACAACAACAACAATAATTTTGTTTTAACAGAAATACTCCTTGATGATGAAGGAACAAGTTTTAAATTTGATAAATGTATTTTGATCAGAATATTATACAATTTATTATAAACTCTTGAAAATGTTCTTGCCATCATTACATAGCTTTTATACTGTAGAGGATAATTTTTTCCTCAAATAATGTAAAAATTTTCAGAGGCTTTGCAGAAAAGTTATACAGAGGAGTCATTTAAATGTCTTTTTGAAGAACATAAAACTAATTTGCCACTTAACAAAATGATACCAAAAGAGATATTTAATTTTACAAAAGTGTGTTAAAATTGAAGAGAGGAAGATATTCACAAAATATAAATGGATTTGCAAGAAATAGCATGACTTAGTACTTTATCAGTTTTGAAAAGAAATCAATAAAGGCAATTAAATTCTGAGGATCTGATACTAGTAAAAATACATATATCAGCACCTATCACTACTGATGAACATGTTATCAGACATTATGTACATATTAAACATATTTACACAATACATTACACAACAATCCAGACTCTCGCATGGGAAATGATACTTAAGAGAAAATTACACTCTTAAACAAGCATATTCTACTTAAACAAGTCAGTCTAAAACAATCTTTTTTAACTATTAAAAACATATATACTGTAAAAACTATAAGCAAAATAAATGTCTGTCATTCAGAAAAATTAATGACTACATACACAAGTGAACATGCATTACTTCAATGAACATCCTCAGAAGGAAAAAATAAGTAAAAAATAAATGAACACAAATTAGTATGGAGGTAGAAAAATACCAAGTATCTAAAAACAGAGACAATAGCATTGTCACAAAGATGATTGACATATTATTAATATAAAATAATGTACACCCCTTAGTGAACTGCCCAAAAATCAATGTATTTCTTCTATTGAAATTAATACTGCTGTCTTTCTGATACTACCATCAGTTATAAATACCATCTACAATCAGCTTCATAAATGTTTAATATGTAATATTTTATACATCCCCCTTAAAAAGAGCAGTTTTATACATTTCTTTGGAAGAAATAAATCATTTACGTTATATACAATAATTTCCTGTATTCTGATACTTTCTACCCTCATACAACCATCGCTACTTCATCACTTGAGTTAATGGCAAGTCACACTGCAAATATTTTTCCAAAATAAGTATCTACTTTCTTGTGACTGGTGTAACTGTAAATTCAGCTAGTTTGTAGCTTTGTAAAAAACTATTTTAAAACCTATGTAAGCAAACCCATTCAAATATTTCTTACAATGCAAAGAAACAATGTATTTATGATTAGCTTTAACTAAAACATAACATTTTGAAGAAATATCTAATAATTTTCATCTCACATCAATCACAAATTATTTAATAGAAAAATACTATTTTTTTTCCACTGTAAGCAATGCAAAAAAGAAAGCAAGCACAAAACTCTTATCCATTTAAGCTGCACTACTACTAAGTATTTTCAGACTAGAAGAAAAATAGGAAAAATAGATTATACATGGATAAGACTTGAGTGATTAATACCATATTTGCAGTGAAACAAAAGGCTGAAAGATCCAGTAAACAAGTTTTCAAAAACTTCAGCATGATAGTAAAAGAAATGAAAAGGAAACCAGTAAAGTCAAGACATTTCTCTGACTGGCATAATTCATAACAAAGTATCAGAATCTCACACAGAAGTCACTTAACAAAATATGTTCCTTAAATTAGAATAGTCTTACAAAATAAAAATGCAAGGCTTTATACAAACAGGAGTTCACAATATGTGGCACTAGTAGCATCTCTGTACAACATGTATGCTTTTTATCACAAAGCCACATAAACATCTCAAAACATAATTTTCCATCATTGACATCAAAAAAATTTGTCTTAATTAATAATTGGCAATTCTATTATTTGATGTGGCTCAAATAATTGAAGAATAACAAAGGATTTCTAAATTTTTTTGTAAAAAAAAATGTAGAAATTAGAGGGGGGGTGAAAAAAATATGCACAAATAAATATATAAAAATCCACACTACAAATACAAAAAAATTCACTAAAAACTACATCTGATATTATTACTTTCAACATTCAATTTATCTGTCCTATATTCTGCATAAATTATCTTATTGAATGTAAAAAACAATAAGAAGTAAGCAATATTAAAATATCACATGTACCAACCTCATAATTAAGTCAAGGCAATGATTCTAATTATCTGGATTTTCATTGTAAATTAATTGAATTTTCCAGGGAGTAAATTCGAAAAAAATCAGTACTTGAAAATGCAATAGCGAAGATTAATTTGTTCCAAAAAGTCATTTTAATTTAGTACCTTCTTATATGAACACAAATTAAAATTTATATTGACCAGGTTCATTCTCTTTGTGTACCAGATGCCCCTTTGCACAAATGGAGACCCCTGTTCAGAAGACAATTTAACAAAATATTGACATCTAAATCACTGTTTTAACAAACAATCCTTCCAACTATTCCAACATTTGTACACCAGTTCCTGAAATATCATTTCCTTTTTGAATCAAGGCAACACCCACTATTAGTCTTTCCTTCATTGTTGCTGAATGCAGAATTACATTACTGAATGCAGAAAAGATATATTTGTACTAGCATCTTTAGAAGAATAATTTTGTAATAAAAATATATGCCCAGAACTATACTTTTAAAAAATAAGAAATGAAGAGAACAAAAACACATATAATGTTAAGTTTTTTCCTGAATTAACAAATTTAATAAAACTGAATAATGTTAATGAAATGTATGTAATTGACAAAATAGTCCAATCTGATTCTTAAATAAGACATTGATTTAAAATATGAAAACTAGCAAATAAAAAATATTGTTAATTTGTTCAAAACTGGGCATGTTGATAAATTTTAGTCATTCAACAGAATAGAAATTCTGTAGAATTTCAAATAATGAATTGCATCTTTTACAAATTATTAATACAAAGAAACTGATGAAAATTAACAACCAAATTAACTTTACGTAGATTAAAAAGAAAGTCAACAGAAGAAGCAAAAAAGAGTTACTTGAAACAAATTGAATGAGAGAATTGAATTGAACTTTTTTTCAAATCTTTTTTAATATGCAACATGTCATTCACTGTGCCATACCATAGATTTTAAAAAAATTGCCTCTGATTTTTGTACTTTAATACAAGATTAATAACAAAAGAATTCAACAAAATTTTCATTCATTTATTTACAAACACTGCTAAAGAAAGACTAAAGCTTTATCCACAAAAAGAACTTCAACACAAAAATTCATAGTTTTGAATTGATGAAAGAAAAAGCTTTTAAACTATTGTCATTATAAACAGGACTATATACAACATATTTATCTACAGTATTCTCAACATGTTGAATCACAAGATACAAAACTTTTTATTATGAATCTAAAATCTTACTCATTTCCTTGTATTTTGTTTTCATTTGCGCTGAAAACACAGACCTTGGCAAAAACATAAAAGATAAGTTTCATAGAAATGAACATCTTTTCATTACTTATAAAGTTGTCACTTTCACAACTTTCTCTGTTTAAATGTTCATTCTCCTGTAATCATTAATACAGTCAATTCAATTGAGAAAAAATTCCAGCAAATATTTCCTTGGTGTGAGCTGGATTAAAGAATTTACACATTCACCAAATATTCACTTCTAGTATATTTAGACACTGTATATGACACATATATTTCGTATGCCTTTTATTGTAAACCATGGTGTCAACATATTTAATAATATGAGTAAATTGGTATTGCAATCCATTACAAATAACATTAGTGAAGAATCCACTCCTCAGGCGCAGTTATTCTAGCACATTTTTTGTGACAAAAATACAACTGCTAAGAATGTAACTTTTGAAGTTAAAACCACAAATTTATGAAGTGTTCCTAAACTTTTCAAAATTAATATTTGAATAATTATCTTCATAATTATTTAAATATATAGCAACTAGGACATACGTTTGCAAGATTGCAGTGAACAGAAACATGTTCAACATGAATCTTATTCAACAATTTTACACCAATAAGCACAGCTGTTGAAGTCACAATGAAGTAACACATATATGAATTCAAAAAGGTTGAGAAAATATAAATAATAACAAATACAAGGCCTACATTGTAGGTAAGAAGCATTTCTTGAAGTTGAAATTTATGAATCTTCACTGCAGCATTGGCAGCTTTTTATATTAGAAAACTTAAATCGATGGACACTGACTGTATATACATCATAATGAACACTTTTCACATGACAATAGAAAGATTAAAAATAAACAAATGCCTGTTCTGTAGGTTTTGAGATCCAACCACTCACCAATACCTATACTTCTTAATGCAGTCGTTGCCCAAATCCACAACAATAATGTGAAAATCTGCAGTAGCAGCCACTCCACTTGGTCGTTTTAGCCGTGAGTCATGAGAGTCAATATTGGATACTACAGATCCATTTGAAAAGTCCAGAACTTGCACAAAGCTCCGACTTTTCTCAGATCTTGTGGCTATTATGTGACCATCACCATCAATAGCCACACCACCATATCTGCCACGACCTGTTCACATAAGTAACTAGTGCAAAATCATTTGATAAATATTATCTTAATTCAACAAATTATAACGTACATAGAACAAATAATGGGTTCACACTAACAAGGTTCTAAAGATCATTTTGTTAATTTTACAGGAGAGCATTTTAAAAGATTGGAAAGTGATATACTCAAATTAAATTAAGTCATATTTTGTTTTTATTTACTGTGCTCTACTAATTGGTTAAACAAATAGTTCATCATTTCCTATATCTGACGTGTTCATAGTGCAGTAAATTAATGATGCAATTTAACGAAATAAATTGGTTATTCTCAAACAGAACTTAGTGTTTCTAAACTATTACATTTTGTTTTCAGTTCATTTTTGTACTTTCAGTTTCTGAAATGCAATCCCACTATATGGACACCCAACACTGAGACAAAAAGGACATCAGCAAATATAATTTCAAAGATTTTAATTGCATTTTTTTTTTCAGTAGAAGTAAAAACATACGGCATCTTTATGAATGTGTAAACAAAATCAATCCAGAATAAACTTCTTTTCATTATTAAAAGTTTTCACAACTCACCCTTTCCTTCAGGATATATTTCTTCCATGAAGTCTCCTTTTGCAGAGAAAACTTGAATACGTGAGTCAGCTACTACAATTTCTCCACCAGGACCAACAGTTACAGATGAGATCAAATTAAAACAACCTTTCTGGCTTCCTTTTTTTCCAACCTGCAGGGATATAATGAGTGGAAATTAATAAATAAGTTGTTGAAAGTATAATGGATACATAACCTATTTCTATTCTTTACAGAAAACTGTTTTCTGATCTCGTATTTGGATTGAAGGATTCGAAAATATATGCATTAAATAATTAAAAAGAAACAGAGAAAATGACACAAAACTGAAAAGTTTGCAAAAGCAACCTTTGATGCATCAGTCACTAACAGACCTTTTTTTCTCCCTTAACACAATATTCAATTACATCTCTTCCCCCCCCCCTCTCTCACACACACGCTTTCTGACTCTCCCAGGCGAGAACCCACCCTCCCTCTCTGACTTGCCCTCTCACTCTCCCTCCCTCACCTATTCTTTCTCCCTCGCTTTCCCCCTCTCTCTCTGACTCGCTCTCACCCTCCCTCCCTCTCTCACACACCACCCCTCTCCTACTCTCAATTTCTCTCTCCCTCTCCAACTCTCTCAATCACACTCTCCCTCCCTCTTTGTCTCTCTTTCTCCCTCCGTCCCCCCTCTCCGACTCTCACTTTCCCTTCCTCTCCAACTCGTTTTCTCACTCTCCGACTCGCTCTCACCTTCCCTCTCCGATCCTCTCTCTCTCTCACCCTGCCTCCCTCTCCGACGCTCTCTTTCACCTCCCACTCTCTCCGACGCTCTCTCACCCTCCCACCCTCTAACCCTCCCTCCCTATCCGACTCACTCTCCCTTTCTGACTCGTTCTCTTATCCTCCATCCCGCTCCGAATCGTCCTCTCCCGCTCCCTCACTCTCCGACACTGTCACCCTCCCTGCCTCTCCAACTCTCTCGCTGACTCCCCTTCTGACTCACTCTCTCCCTTCCACCCTCTCCGACTCTCTCCCTTCCTCCCTCTTTGACTCCCTTCCTCCCGCACCGACTTTCTCTCCTTCCCTCTCCGACTCTCCCTCCTTCCCTCTCCGACTCTTTTCCCTCACTCCGATTTTTTTTTTTGAAAGTCAAGTACATTTTTTTAATATGAATAGTTTGGGCATAATTTTGAGAAAAACTAGAGGCATTTCAAAAACAATTTGAAAATTGTAAACAATTTTTCAATTTTAAACTATTATTTTCCCAGAACCGGTTTCAATTTTTTTTCTTTAATTTTTTTCATGTATGTAGCAAAGAAAGTAGTGCTGGTCCATTTTCGGCGTACATTCGAAAATTGGAAAATAATTCCAAATGTAAATTCGACCATCTAAATAAATGCGGATGTGCACGACAAGCGCTTTCTTTAACTTGGCTGAATTGGACATGCTTAAGGCATAGCTGAGGAGTAAGTAGCATAGAATTTGCAATATTTTAATATTATGGAACCGTTTTCTTTGATGGACAAAATATGTGCAATTGTAGCTAGTTTCTTTAAATTTTATCCGCGGATAGGGTAGAACAAGGGACGCTTAAAAGAAAGGCGTAAGTTTCATATTCTCGAACTCTCTCAATTTTCGAAAATTAGCAAAAGTTAGAAATAATGCAAGAAAGTACGTGAGGTCGTGGAATCACAGTTTCCTGAAGTTAACACAATTTTCTGCCTAATGACAGAATTTGGCGTCATAAAGAAATTCATAAGATGCCAAGATAGGATATAATTATCCCCTCATGATCATAAGTATATTAAGGTTAAAAAGGCATCCGTGAAGCAGTATAGCTGAAAGCATGGACTCATTTCCAATATTGGACTTCAAAAGATGGTGTCCTGCTCTTTACAAAAGGGCGTGTCTTTCAGTTTCAAGCATCGGTAAAACACCTAAGGTTACTTTACATCCTTCCGAACGGATGTCGTTTGAATGTACCTCTCGCTCATCTGGCCAAGTGATGAGAGAATAATTCATTAATGATTCTCAGTTAAGAGAGCTTCTATGTTCAACATAAAATCAATTCGAAACCAACATTTTCTGCAGAACCGGCTTGTTCATTAGATAAAACGCCAATCAGTACCAAAAAGAGTAAGATTTGTCTAAGTGGGTTCATAGGCTTCCGCGGCCGGAGTCAATGCATTCTTGGCTATCCGGGATGCAATATAGCTCTGAAGAAGGCCACAGCAAGATGGCCGAAACGTCAGTACAATTGACTGAGACGCGGCTCATCCCGGAGAGCCAAGAATGCAAGATTCGTCGTACATTCTACGAAAGTGTATTGATTTCATGTGTATGTGTATGCATGGAGGGTGGGTCGTGGATGAGCGAGTGAACGGGCGGGCCTACCTGGAAGAGCAGCTTGCCGTCCGCGTCGAAGACGAAGACGCAGCTGAGGCCGTTGTCGGCGACGAGCACGTGGCCGTAGCCGGCGTCCACGGCCACGTCGATGGGCTCCTGGAAGGCCGGGTGCGAGAAGCGCGCCACCGTGTCGCCCTGCACCGTCATCTCGGTGACCTCGCGCGTGCGCCAGTTGACGACGACGAGGCCGGCGGCCGACACGGCGATGCCCGTGCACGAGCGCCCCGCCAGGCCCTCGTTCTCGATGTGCCGCACGAACTGCAGCTCGGCCGTCAGCACCTGCGGCGCGCACGCGCTCTCACCACGCGCTCGCCTCGCCCGTGCACTGGCGCGCCACAACCGCTGACTAACCGGCTTTACATCCGTAAGTCATGTCATGCAATCGGCGGTGATCGGCCCCAGCTGGATGGTGAGATCCGACGCCGACCTACACGTCGGCTTAACTGGGTTTCCCCCGACCAGTCGCGGAGCACCGCCCTCGCCAAAACAAGCTCTAAGCTCCCGACGAGTGTGGTAGGTAGTGGGGTGCATGTACGCAAGTAGTGAGGATGGGGCAATGAAGAGGGAGCAAAGATCGCGCGCGAAGGTCCGTGGCCCGTTGGTTCGGTTACTGCTCCGGCATTTGCCTGGCGTTGATCGGAGCAACCACGGCCACTACGGATCACAGCAGCCGGCCGCTAGCATTCTCCTCCAGTATGAGGCAGAATTCGACCTCTCTGTGTAGCGGGTGACGAAAATCCTGCCAAAGTTGGGACTCGAACCCTAGGACCTCCCAGTTACACACTGCTGTGATATCAGTTGTTGCCCTGAATCACCTCTGCCGGCAGCAGGTGCTCGGGCCACCAGGCGAACATCCCGGGGACGACTTGAGGCCTACACTCCGATTACAAGGGCTACATGGCAGCGATCAGCTGGGACGCGGTTATCCAATCGGGAGAATCGTAATATTTTATGTTGAATCTTCCGATTGGATATTCGCATCCAGTCTTATCAAAAATTAATTCGCCCTGCGCTTTAATACAAGTATACTCTTAAATGTACTTTATCATTGAGCTCGTTTTGGAAGTTGTTGGCAAGGTAACTAGGTCTCTTAGAGTTCGCGATAAGTGTTGCTCAGAGTCAAAATGTTGGTCACACGATCATGTGACAAAAAACTCACGATCGAAACGTGTTTACATTATAGATATACAAATATTTAGTCGAAATGGAATGTGATGAATCCTATCTGTAGGGGAAGATATTAAATATGAGCCTTCACAAATTTTGATAATTGTATAATTGTAAAAAATTGTAGGATTAATATGAACATTATATAGTATATTCAAGTTCGAGAAATGACGGTTCGCTGTATTAATTTACAACCGGGATCTTCAACTAGGGACCGTGTTCCGGATTCTGCCCCCAATGGGTTTTATCCGTCCCATGTGGCATCCAGATCAGGGTCTCCTGAAGTTGGCGGTGAAAAAAATTCAGAAGCGGCGATCTTGAAGTTACTGGAAGAGGAAGGGAATGGATTAGGTTGATGGGAACGCCGGCTTATGCCACTAGACTGAAAGATGAGTGCAGATAATTAAAACGCAGGCGGAATTTAGAAAAACATTCCAGATTATTACCACCTTCCGTTGTTCCAAGCGTTTTTGAAGAAATGCATTTTTGATAGCCCCAAAGTATCATCCATGTGAGAATGCGCAGTTCAAGGCAATACCGAACAATTATCTACGAATATTTTGGCACGTTATGGGACGTATTTCTAAGTTCTAATACGAGAGAGTTTTATAAAAAAAAGTCACGATGTAGGGTTTTACACGAATATACATTTATTGAAATTGTCCTTTTAACCAATAAAAATTGCACTTATGTATGTACCTTCAAAAATTTACAAGGCTTCTTGCATATTTTATTAATGAACGGCACTTGTACAATAACTTGTGTAGCATTGATCGCTAGTTACTATTTTCATTCGTTCCATACACGGGTGTAAGTATTACTCAATCGTTCCGACACGCTTCTGCCGTCAGGAATAGTCGTGTGGCCTTTCTCCGAAGATGTTTGGATTTCCTTCGCTTAGAACTACTCTGCTGACAAGTCTGTCTTCCGTCTGCCAATACGACTTTTGCGAGCGCGTCCCTACTCTTCGAGACCGCCCTACTTCCGCCTACCGCGCGGATCTGCAGCAACCAGAGGGCACCCACCTTGATGCGCGAGTTGCCGGTGTCGACGACGTAGACGGTGCCCGCGGCGTCCACAGCCACCGCCACGGGCTGCAGGAAGTCGTCCTTGCCCGGCCCGCGCCCGCCGTACGTCGCCACCGGATTGTTGTGCTCCGACACGTCCAAGAAGAGCGGCGAGTCGCGCACCGGCCGCTCCAGCACCGACACCTGCGCACGCGGCTCCGTCTCCACGCTGCTCGCCTGCCTGTCAGTCTATCTGCATGCCTGTCTATCGCCATCCTTTCTGTCTATCGACATGCCTGTTCGCCAGTCTATCTGCATGCCTGTTCGTCTGTCTATGGACATGCCTGTACGTCTGTCTGCATGCCTTTCGTCTATTTGCCTGCATGTTCATTCGCCTGTCTGTCCAACTACTGTGTCTGCTCTGCCACTGTATGAATGTCTCGCCCCTCCGTTGTCTATCTGTCCCTCCGTGTCTGTCCGCTCCTCCGTGCCTGTCCGC
>BOPP01000376.1:149628-165665 GCA_017312745.1 Gryllus bimaculatus | reverse complement strand
GCGGACAGACACCGGAGGGGCGGACAAGCACGGAGGAGCGGCCAGACACGGAGGGGCGGACGGAGACCGAGAGCGGACAGACACGGTAGGCGACGACACGGAGAGCGGACAGAGACCACGGAGACGACGACAGGAGGCGACAGACGAGGAGCGGACAGGACACGGAGGGGCGACGACGCGGAGGACGGACGACAGGAGGCGGCAGACCGGAGGACGACAGACAGGAGAGCGAGACACGGAGGGGACGACACGGAGGGGACCGACAGGGGGAAGGGGGCGGACACCGAGAATGACTACGAGAGGGGCGAGACATTCCATAAGTTGGCAGAGCAGACCCAGTAAGTTGGACAGAAGGCGAATGACATGCAGGCAAATAGACGAAAGGCATGCAGACAGACGTACAGGCAGTCTAGACACGACGAACAGGCATGCAATAGACTGGCGACAGGCATGTCGATAGACAGAAAGGATGGGATAGACAGGCATGCAGATAGACCTGACAGGCAAGCGACAGGTGGAGAGGAGCCGCTACTGTGCGCAGGTGTCGGTTGCGGAGCGGGCCGGTGTGCGCGACTCTGCCGCTCTTTTTGGACGTGTCCGGAGCACAAAAATCGCGGTGGCGACGTACGGCGGCGCGGGGTGCGCGGGGCAAGACGATTCCCTGCAGCCCGTGGGGTGGCTGGGACGCGCGCGGCACCGTCTAGCGTCGTCGAGCACCGGCAACTCGCGCATCAGGGTGGTGCCTTGGTTGCCTGAGATCGCGCGGTAGGCGAAGTAGGGCGGTCTTCCGAATGAGTAGGGACGCGCTCGGCAAAAGTCGTATGGCAGAAACGGAAGACATGACTTGTCAGCAGAGTACGTTCTAAGCGAAGGAACCCAAACATCTTCGGAGAAAGGCCACACGACTACTTCTGACGGCAGAAGCGTGTCGGAACGAATTGAGTACTTTTACCCCGTGTTATGGACGAATGAAAAATAGTTAACTAGCGATCAATGCACACAAGTTATGTACAAGTGCCGTTCCATTAATAAATTGGCTAGAACCTTGTAAATTTTTTGAAGGTACATAAATAAGTGCATTTTTATGGTTATAAAGGACAATTTCAATAAATGTATATTCGTGTAAAACCCTACATGTGACTTTTTTTATAAACTCATCTCTATTAATTTAGAAATACGTCCCAATAAGTGCCAAAATATTCGTAATATTGGTTCGGTATGCCTTGGACTGGCATTCTCACATGGATGATACTTTGGGGCTATCAAAAATGCATTTCTTCAAAACAAGCTTGGAACGAACGGAAGGTGGTAATATCGGAATGTTTTTTTCTAATTCGCCTCGGGTTTTAATTATCTGCACTCTCTTCAGTCTAGTGGCATAAGCCGGCGTCCATCAACCTAATCCATTCCTTCCTCTCCAGTACTCAGATGCCGCTTACTGAATTTTTTTCACCGCGCATTCAGGAGACCTGATCTGGATCCACATGGACGGATAAAACCATGGGGAGAATCCGGAAACGGTCTAGTTGAAGGATCCCCGGTTGTAAGATTAATATCAGCGAACGCCGTCATTCTCTGAACTTTGAACTATACTATATAATGTTTCATAATTAACCTACAATTTTTACAATATAAATTATCAATTTGTAAAGCTCATATTAATGATTTCCCCTACAGAATAGGATTCATTCACATTCCACTTTCGACTAAATATTTGTATATCATAATGTAACACGTTTCGGATCGGTGAGTTTTGTTCAATGATGTGTGACAACATTTGCCCTCGGAGCAAACTTATCGGAACTTAAAGACCTAGTTTTACTTGCCAACAACTTCCAAAACGAGCTCAATGATAAAGTTACATTTAAGAGTATATCTTGTAGTTAAACGCAGGGAATTAATTTTGATAAGACTGATGGCGAATATCAATGCGGAAGATTCAAATAAATATTTCGATTATTCCCCGTTGGATAACCGGTCGCCAGCTGTGATCGCTTGCACATAATGTAAGCCTTGTAATCGGAGTGTAGGCCTCAAGTGTCCGGGATGTTCGCCTGGTTGGCCGAGCACACTCTGCGCCTCCGGCAGAGGTGATCAAGCAAACAACTGTACAAGGCAGTGTGTAACTGGGAGGTCCTAGGAGTTCGAATCCATTTGGCAGGATTTTCCACCGCACACAGAGAGGTGAAATTCGCCTCATACTGGGAGAATGCTAGCGGCCGGCTGCTGTGATCCGCGTAGTGGCCGTGGTTGCTCCGATCACCACGCCAGGCAATCCGGAGCATACGCAACCAACGGGCCACGGACCTCGCGCGCGATATTTGCTCCTCTTCATGCCCCATCCTCACTATTGCCGTCAATGCATCACCCATCTACCTACCACACTTCGTCGGGAGTTAGACGCTTGTTTTGGGCGGGGGGTGCTCTTCGCGACGAGATGCGGGGGAACCCAGTTAAGCCGACGTGTATCGGCCGTCGGATTTCTCACCATCCAGCGGGCGATTCACGCCGATGCATGACATGACTTACAAGGATGTAACGCCGGGTTAGTTCAGCCGGTTGTGGCGCGCCAGTGCACGGGCGAGGCGAGCGCGTGGGTGAGAGCGCGTGCGGCGCCGCAAGGTGCTGCAGGCCGGGCTGCAGTTTTCGTGCGGCCACATCCGGAAGGAACGAGGGCCTGGCGGGGCGCTCGTGACGGGCATCGCCGTGTCGTGCCGCCCGGCCTCGTCGTCGTCACTGGCGGACGCGCGAGGTCACCGAGATGACGGTGCAGGGCGACACCGGTGGCGCGCATTCTCGCACCCGCCTTCCAGGAGCCCACGGACGTGGCGTGACGCCGGCTTAACGGCCACGGTGCTCGTCGCCGACAACCGGCCATCAGCTGCGTCTTCCGTCTTCGACGCGGACCGGCAAGCTGTCTTCTTCAGGTTAGGGCCCGCCCGTTCACTCGCTCATCCACGACCAACCTCCAGTGCATACACATACACATGAAATCAATACACTTTCGTAGAATGTACGACGAACATCTTGCATTCTTGGCTCTCCGGGATGAGCGCGCGTCCTCAGTCACTTTGTACTGACGTTTCGGCCATCTTGCTGTGGAATTCTTCCAGAGCTATAATTGCATCGGAAAATAGCCAAGAATGCATTGACTCCGGCCGCGGAAGCCCTATGACCCCACCTTAGACAAAATCTTACTCTTTGTTGGTACTGATTGGCGTTTTAATTCTAAATGAACAAGCCCGGTTTCTGCAGAAATGTTGGTTTCGAATTGATTTTTGTGAACATAGAAGCTCTCTAACTGAGAATCCAATTAATGAATTTATTCTCTCATCACTTGGCCAGATGAGCGAGTAGGTACCTTCAAAACGACATCCGTTCGGAAGGATGTAAAAGTAACCTTAAGGTGTTTTACCGATTGCTTGAAACTGAAAGACACGCCCTTTTGTAAAGAGCAGGACACCATCTTTTGAAGTCCAAATATTGGAAATGAGTCCATGCTTTCGCTATACTGCTCACGGATGCCCTTTTAACCTTATGAATACTTATGATCATGAGGGGATAATTATATCCTAATTCTTGGCATCTTATGAATTTCTTATGACGCCAAATTCTGTCATTGGCCAGAAAATTGTGTAACTTCAGGAAACTGTGATTCCACGACCTCACGTACTTTCTTGCATTATCTAACTTTTGCTAATTTTCGGAAAATTGAGAGAGTTCGAGAATATGAAACTTACGCCTTTCTTTTAAGCGTCCCTTGTTTTTCCTACCCTATGCCGCGATACAATTTAAAGAAACTAGCTACAATTGCACATATTTTTGTCCATCAACAAGAAAACTGGTTCCATCAATATTAAATATTGCAAAATTCTATGCTTACTTACTCCTCAGTAATGCCTTAAGCATGTCCAATTCAGCAAAGTTAAAGAAGCGCTTGTCGTGCACATCCGCTTTATTTAGATGGTCGAATTTACATTTGGGAATTATTTTCCCAATTTCGAATGTACGCCGAAAAAGGAACCAGCCTAACTTTCTTTGCTAACTACATGAAAAAAATTAAAAGAAAAAAATTGAAACGCGGTTCTGGGAAAATAATAGTTTAAAATTGAAAATTGTTTTACAAATTTTTCAAATTGTTTTTTGGAAATGCCTCTAGTTTTTCCTCAAAAATTATGCCCAAACTTATTCATTTAAAAAATGTAAAAACTTGACTTTCAAAAAAAAAAAAAATGCGGAGTGGAGGGAAAGAGTCGGAGAGGGAAGGAGGAGAGTCGGAGAGGGAAGGAGAGAAAGTCGGTGCGGGAGGAAGGAGTCAGAGGGGAGAAGGGAGAGAGTCGGAGAGTGGTGGAAGGGAGACGAGTGAGTCAGAAGGGGAGTTCAGCGAGAGAGTTGGAGAGGCAGGGAGGGTGAACAGCTGTCGAGAGTGAGGGAGCGGGAGAGGACGATTTCGGCGCGGGATGGAGGATAAAGAAGAAGAGTCAGAAAGGGAGAGTGAGTGATAGGGAGGGAGGGGTTAGAGGGTGGGAGGGTGAGAGAGCGTCGGAGAGAGTGGGAGGTGAAAGCAGAGGAGTCGGAGCAGGGAGGCCAGGGTGAGAGAGAGAGAGGGATCGACGAGGAAGGTGAAGAGCGGATTCGGGAGAGTGAGGAAAAACGAGTTGGAGAGGAAAGGGAAAGTGAGAGTCGGAGAGGGGGGACGGAGGGAGAAAGAGAGACAAAGAGGGAGGGAGAGGTTGTGATTGAGAGAAGTTTGGAGAGGGAGAGAGAAATTGGAGTAGGAAGAGGGGTGGTGTGTGAGAGAGGGACGGGAGGGTGAGAGCGAGTCAGAGAGATGAAGGGGGAAAGCGAGGGAGAAAGAATAGGTGAGGGAGGGAGAGTGAGAGGGCAAGTCAGAGAGGGAGGGTGGGTATCCTCGCCTGGGAGAGTGCAGAAAGCGTGTGTTGGTGAGAGAGGGGGGGGGGGGGGAAAGAGATGTAATTGAATATTGTGTTAAGGGACGAAAAAAAATGGTCTGTTAGTGACTGATGCATTCAAAGGTTGCTTTTGCAAACTTTTCAGTTTTGGTGTCATTTTCTCTGTTTCTTTTTTAAATAAATTTAATTGCATATATTTTTCGAATCCTTCATCCAAAATACGGATAGAAAAAAGTTTTCTGTAAAGAATAGAAATGGTTATGTATCCATTATAGCTTGTCAACAATTTTTATTTAATTTCCACTCATTATTATCCCTGCAGGTTTGAAAAAAAGGAAGCCCAGAAACGGTTGTTTTTAATTTGATCTCATCTGTAACTGTTTGGTCCCTGGTGGAGAAATTGTAGTAGCTGACTCACGTAAATTCAAGTTTTCATCTGCAAAAGGAGAACTCCATGGAAGGAAATATATCATGAAGGAAACGGTGAGTTGTGAAAAACTTTAATAATGAAAGAAGTTTATTCTGGATTATTTTGGATTTACACATTCATAAAGATGCGTAATGTTTTTTACTTCTACTGAAAAAAATTAAATGCATTAAAAATCTTTGAAATTATATTTGCTGATGTCCTTTTTTGTCTCAGTGTTGGGTGTCCATATAGTGGGATTGCATTTCAGAAACCTGAAAGTACAAAAATGAACTGAAAAACAAAATTAAATAGTTTAGAAAACACTAAGTTCTGTTTGAGAATAAACCAATTTATTTCGTTAAATTGCATCATTAATTTACTGCAGCTATGAACACGGTCAGATATAGGAAAATGATGAACTATTTGTTTTAACCATTAGTAGAGCACAGTAAATAAAAAAAAATATGACTTAATTTAATTTGAGTATATCACTTTCCAATCTTTTAAAATGCTCTCCTGTAAAATTAACAAAATGATCTTAAGACCTTTTAGTGTGAACGCCATTTTTGTTCTTATGTACGTTATAATTTGTTGAATTAAGATGAATATTTACATGCAAATGATTTTGCACTAGTTACTTATGTGAAGCAGGTCGTGCAGATATGGTGGTTGGTGGCTATTGATGGTGATGGTCACATAATAGCCACAAGACTCTTGAGAAAAGTCGAGCTTTGTGGCAAGTTCTGGACTTTTCAAATGGATCTTAGTATCGGCAATATTGACTCTCATGACTCAGCTAAACGACCAAGTGGAGTGGCTGCTACTGCAGTTTTCACATTATTGTTGTGGGTTTGGGGTCACGATCTGCATTAAGAAGTATAGGTATTGTGAGTGGTTGGATCTCAAGAACCTACAGAAGCAGGCATTTTGTTTATTTTTAATCTTTCTATTGTCATGTGAAAGTGGTTCAGTTATGATGTATATAAGTCAGTGTCGCATCGATTTAAGTTTTCTAATATAAAAAGCGCCCCAATGCTGCAGTGAAGATTCATAAATTTACAACTTCAAAGAACTGCTTTTACCTACAATGTAGGCCTTGTATTTGTTATTATTTACATATTTTCTGCAACGCTTTTTTTGAATTCTATATATGTGTTACTTCATTGTGACTTCAACAGCTGTGCTTATTGGTGTAAAATTGTTGAACTAAGATTCATGTTGAACATGTTTCCTGGTCACTGCAATCTTGCAAACGTAATGTCCTAGTTGCTAATATTTAAATAATTATGAAAGATACATTATTCAAATATTACATTTTGAAAAGGTTTAGGACCTTCATAAATTTTGGTGGTTTTAACTTCAAAAGTTACATTCTTAGCAGTTTATTTTTGTCACAAAAAATGTCTAGAATAACATGCTGCCTGAGAGTGGGATTCCTTCACTAATGTTATTTGTAATGGAGTTGCCAATACCAATTTACTCCATATTATTAAATATGTTGACACCATGGTTTTACAATAAAAGGCAGACGAAATATAGTGTCATATACAGTGGTTCTAAATATCACTAGAAGTGAACATCTTTGGTGAATGTGTAAATTCTTTAATCCAGCCTCACACCCAAAGGAAATATTTGCTGGAATTTTTCTCAATTGAATTGACTGTATTAATGATTAAAAGGAGAATGAACATTAAACAGGAGAAAGTTGTGAAAGTGACAACTTTAATAAGTAATGAAAAGATGTTCATTTCTATGAAACTTTATGCTTTTAATGTTTTTGCCAAGGTCTGTGTTTTTCAGCGCAAATGAAAACAAAATACAGGAAATGAGTAAGCAATTTTAGATCAATAATAAAAAGTTTTGTATCTTGTGATACAACCATGTTGAGAATACTGTAGATAAATATGTTGTAATATAGTCCCTGTTTATAATGACTAATAGTTTAAAAGCTTTTTCTTTTCATCAATTCAAACCTATGAATTTTGTGTTTGAGTTCTTTTTGTGGATAAAGCTTAGTCTTTCTTTAAGCAGTGTTTTGTTAAATAAATGAATGAAAATTTTGTTGAATTCTTTGTTTTATTAAATCTTGGTATTAAAGTGACAAAAATCAGAAGGCAATTTTTTTAAAATCTAATTGGTATGGCACAGTGAATGATCATGTTGCATATTAACAAAAGATTTGAAAAAAAAGTTCAATTCAATTCTCTTCATTAATTTGTTTCAAGTACAATCTTTTTTGCTTCTTCTGTTGACTTTTCTTTTTTAATCTACGCTAAAGTAATTTGGTTGTTAATTTTCATCAGTTTTTTCTTTGTATTAATAATTTGTAAAGATGCCAAATTCATTATTGGAGATTCTACAGAACTTTCTATTCTGTTGAATGCTAAAATTTATCAAACATGCCCAGTTTACAAATTAACAATATTTTTTTATTTGGCTATTTTCATATTTTAAATCAATGTCTTATTTAAGAAATCAGATTGGACTATTTTGTCATTACATACATTTCATTTAACATTATTCAGTTTTATTAAATTTGTTAAATTCAGGAAAAAACTTAACAATTATATGTTTTTTGTTCTCTTCATTTCTTATTTTTTTTAAAAGTAAATAGTTCTGGGCAATATATTTTTATTTACAAAATTATTCTTCTAAAGATGCTAGTACAAATATATCTTTTTCCTGCCATTCAGTAATGTAATTCTTGCATTCAGGCACAATGAAGGAAGACTAATAGTGGGTGTTGCCTTGATTCAGAAAAGGAAATGAATATTTCAGGAACTGGTGTACATAATGTTGGAATAGTTTTGGAAGGATTGTTTGTTAAAAACAGTGATTTAGATGTCAATATTTTGTTAATTGTCCCTTCTGACAGGGGTCTCCATTTGTGCAAAGGGGCATCTGGTACACAAAGGAGAATGAACGCTGGTCAAATATAATTTTAATTGTGTTCATATAAGAAGTGTACTAAACTTAAAATGACTTTTTGGAACAAAATTAATCTTGCTATTCGCAATTTTCAAGTAACTGATTTTTTTCGAACATTTACTCCCTGGAAATATTCAATAATTTAACAATGAAAATCCAGATAATTAGAATCATTGCCTTGACTTAATTATGAGGTTGGTACATGTGATCATTTTTAATATTTGCTTTATTTCTTATTGTTTTTTACATTCAATAAGAATCTTATGCAGAAATAGGGAGCAGATAATTGAAATGGTTGCAAGTAAATAATTATCCAGATGTAGTTTTTAGTGATTTTTTTGTATTATGTAGTGTGGATTTTTATATATTTCTATTTGTGCATATTTTTTCACCGCGCCCTCTAATTTTAACATTTTTTTTTACAAAAAATTTAGAAATCCTTTGTTATTCTTCATTATTGAGCCACATCAAATAATAGAATTGCATTATTAATTAAGACAAATTTTTTTTGATGTCAATGATTGGAAATTACTGTTTTGAGATGTTTGTCGGCTTTGTGATAAAAAGCAATCACATGTTTGTATCAGAGAATGCTACTAGTCACATATTGTGCAAACTCCTGTTTGTATAGAAGCCTTGCATTTTTATTTTGTAAGACTATTCTAATTTAAGGAACATATTTGTTAAGTGACTTCTGTGTGAGATTCTGAATACTTGTTATAGAATTGCTCCTCCGTGTCTGTCCGCCCCTCCGTGTCTGTCCGCCCCTCCGTGTCTGTCGGCTCCTCCGTGTCTGTCCGCCCCTCCGTGCCAGTCCGCTCCTCTGTGTCTGTCTGCCCCTCCGTGTATTACATTAATTGTGCACATTTATAAACTATTAACGTTTCCCAATTTGTGATGTTTCGAGTCCAAAGTTATCAGTTAAGGGCAACATTATTATGATCGTAGAGGAAAAACTTTTTTCTATGCTTGAGAGGACCCTTAGAGAAGAGGGGCGAGAGAAGAGAGTCGAGGATCTACGGTAAGAGAAACGAAAAGACAGACAGATAGAGAAGGGAGGGAAAACATAAGAGGGGAAAAGAGGGAGTGAATAGGGGAAGGAATGAAGGAAAGAGGGAAGAGAGGAAGGGAAATGTGAGAAAGAAGAGAAAAAGAGGGAACAGAAGAAGGAAATGGGGAAGTGAAGGGTGAGACGAAAGGAAGAGAGAGAGGGAAGGGAGGAAGACAAGAGACGAAGGAGAGGGAAGAGAAAGAGAGAGAGAGAGAGAGAGAGAGAGAGAGAGAGAGAGAGAGAGAGAGAGAGAGAGAGAGAGAGCGAAGAGTGATACGGGGGAAAGGGAGGAGTGAGAGGAGGAGGAGAAGAAGCGCGCGGCGACGCACCTTGACGGCGTAGCGGCCGGGCGCGGGCGGGCGGAAGCGCACGGTGTAGGTGCCGTCGTCGCGGTCGTCCACGGTGCAGGGCGGCGCGTCCACGCCCGCGGCCACGGGCAGCGCCTCGGCCGCCACCGGGTCGCCGCCCGACGAGCGCGGCAGCCCGTGGTAGTCCACCGTGGACAGCGTGAGGCGCGCCTCCAGCCGCGTCACCGCCGGCCCGCCCTCCACCCGCACCTGCGCAACACACACACGCACGCGTTTCACAAGCCGCAACACTAACTCCTAGCAAAATTAAACATGTTGTCTGGTATCAAAAAAATATATTTGGCTAAAGATCGTTGCGATCGCGTAGCGAACATCCGCAGAGCTTGCAGCTTCCGGGTCGAAAACAAAGTTCTGTGTTGTTTTCGGCGCGGAAGCTGAAAGCTCTGAAAATGATCGCTACGTGATCGAAACAATCTTCAGCAAAATATATTTGTTGGTACCAGACAACATATTTAATTTACCAATTAAGCACAATACCTTGTAATATATTTTAGACCTGTACTGTGACGCTTCACTGCAATCTACATTAAACATCAATGCAAAATAATAAAAGAAATGAAATTGAGTCAACCTGTTCCAAATATAAGATTCATATATGCTGTACAGAGTTAATTTCTTCTTTCCTTTCCGCAAATAACTTCACTTATTCACATAAAGAAAGAGAAACAAATAAGGTGCACGATTTAACAATGCTTAGATAGCTGCATGACACAAATAATTTCACAACTCCTTAACTTAAGGTTGAAGACATGGCCAATGCAACTTAGAGCCATGCCCTTAAGGAGGGCCTTAAGTAAGAGACCCAAGTTCCCTGCATCGCCATACGAGATGCAACACGCAGCAACCGATACCTACCCATGCTGGTCGCAGTAAGTACTGCATTTCAAACGAGATTGCCGTGAAACTAAAAGGTGCTCGTTTGAGCTAGAATCACACAAAGTGTGTTGTCATTAAGTTAATATAATGCCAAATGTAATAACATGAAATCATTGCATGCAATATAATTTTCAAATATTGAACACAGGTAATCAAAGTGAGAATGAAAATGGACCGTTGACATTTATAAAATTATAGTTACAATAAGAAATATATTTCAAATCAACACATACAAATGTAATTTAAAATGTCTGCCTATATTTTTGCGCGGAAAAATTTAAAAAAAATTGCAGTACACAAGTTATAGTTCAAAATGTTAATCAATTTCTTTAAATCTTGTGTATTATTAATAAAAAAAAATCAAAATTTCCTTTTACCTATTTACCAAAAAAAATCTATAACTATTTTCTGCATTCTCGCGATTATATCTTCATGTATGAACAGCTTCAGCAAGAAAGAAACCTGTTTTTTTTGTTTCCACAACAAATAAAAAATTAAAAACCAAGTCGCTGTAAAATGTGTTTTTGAAACATCTGGCAGTACATGGTAGTTTTTGCTTCGTGCAACTCTGTTTCGCAGTTTTAGTGAGTTTGGGATTAGATAGACATGGAAATTAAATTTGCAAACTACTGGAACATCGAGTACGCTTTCTTAAACTGATTTTGTAAAGCGGCTCGGGACAAAACAAACACACATGCACGCATTCACAATTATTATCTAATTCTTACATGGGGATCTCCTTCGATTGCGTTGCGACCCCTTTAAATGAAATACAATTCGCATACAAGGTAATATTATTAAAAAAAATGTTTGACAATTAAAATATGCGAGATCTGTAATACAGATATAAAAATAAAGGTGTACTACATAAGGATACATACAGAATCACGTCACAATAACGAATTGCGAAGACGTCTCACAACATAGTGGTCCTACTAATCTTGGATACACACGCTGTTGGATTCCAAAAAGGCAATGTGCCTATAAGACGCATCAGAGGACCTAAATTGAATTCCTGCGCGGGACGTAGCAACAAATGCAAATAGCCTAAAATTTCCCCTGGTGGCACCTTCGAAAATGGCCTAAAATTGCTTCACAATACCCTACAGGACCACAGTTTGAGAACTTATTTTTGATAATAAAGAAAATGTTTAAATAAAAAGGAATTATTTAAATAAATGTAGTATTAAAGAAGTTAAATTGTGTCCCACTACACATTGCAATAAAAATTAATATGGGAGTTTGTTTCAATCCCGTCATTTTCGACGGGTTACCTCTAGTTTCATATAAAGTATTATTGAGGCCTCCAAGCACCGCTTATACTGATAATGTAATAAATCCACTCCTCCATGGGGGAGAAAAAAGGCCAGTGCAGAGCGAGGCGTTGGCAGAAGCGGTGCGGGGGCGGAGGCGGAGCGCAGAGGCAGGTCGGCGCACTCCCACGCGCTCGCGGGCGGGGGAGGAGGAAGCGAGGAGGGGGAGGGGAGGAGGGAAGGAAGGCGTTCGCCGGGAAGCGAAGCGCTCTCTCGTTTATGGCTCCGGCCGCCCCCGCCTCCGCGCCGCACCACGCGCAGGCACGTCTCGAGAAGCCCTCCACACGAGGCAAGCAACGAACGAGGACGAGAAGCCAAGGCAACTGAAGATGAAGAAGCTATTTCAAAGGATAAAACATGGAAAATCATTGGGCAGAAGACCGAAGGAGAAAGAAATGAAATTAAAAAGAATATGTGTACTAATATAACAGATAGATTAATCTTTATAACTGGGTCAATTTTATACCAATATATTTGAACCACGAGTATTATTATTTTTTTAATATATTTCTATCGTATGTTTTCTCCCCCTTTTTTAGTATTCACAGATTGTTTAATTATTTCAACACATTATTACGGAAGTAATCTATTTGCGCAATCTCCGCTACTACTTCCTGATACCGACAGTTCGTGCCTCGGGGCTGGCACCGTCATTGCAGGAATTCCGATGTCAATGTTAATGAGGAAGCGCGTTTGTTATTGCATACACAGGAATATAAACTTATAAATACAAAACATACAGTTATCATTCTGGTATATAAGTGTCCTATACAATGGCAATAGACAAAAGACTGTGAAGCAAAGGGTTTAGAAAAAGTTCGAAACCTGCTCGTTGGGATATTCTGTAATTGCATCTTAATCTAGCTGTGACGCATTGCCCCACTTTCAATGTAAATGAGCTTTACGTATCGGTACGATCGTACACGGAAAAACCATTAGTAAATTAACTATGCAGATCGATTTCACACTATCAGCGTGACTATTAACAGCAATTTACGTTATGAGACAGACATATTAAACGAAAACCACAATTTTCATCTATTTCAGTATTAATTACTAAGGAAAGTACTTCGTGATTATCTTCTGTAACTCTTCCGTAGACCGAAGTACGAGTAATAGGACGCGACCTGAACTTACCGCAGTGACGAGGACACTTACGTCGCAAGTCCAGCTTAAACCCAAATGTATTGAGAATCCGCACAAGAAAATATATATTTCTTGAAGAGAGAAAATTGTATTGTATTGTGCGATGAGCATATCCACAAATATTCTTACTCCTTTAGTTTTAACTCACATGTCTGAGTGGCCTTCTTTCCCGTTCTGAGCAATATCAAAATGTACGAGTTTATTTTTCAAACATTAGTGCGGCTGATGCTCAATGAGACACCTATTAACCTATTATTTTTAATTTATCAATTAATTAATCATAATTAATCAACCAACATCATCTTCATTAAGATGTTCTTCTCTAACCAAAGTGACTATTTCGTTCTTCTGAGAATTTTTTCTATCTTTAATCTAATATATAAAAATCAATTTTTGTATCTTTGTTTGTACTTTATGCGCTGCCGAATAGTTCATCCGATTGAATAAAACTTTGTCAGCTAGCACTTGCAAGAAGAATGTTGGTCTAGTACAATGGAAATATGCGTATTTCCATGGCACATAGACGCGCGTTGATGATTTTATGTGTTTATGCTGACGCAAGCGCCCCTGAACAGAAGTTATACGTAACCTGCGGCATCCTCAAGTGTTAAGCGCGTCTTCGCTGCAGTTTCTGCCCCTGCGATTGTGAAATATCGGCCAGAATTATTACTTGAACGTTATCTTGGTCAAGAAAATCAAATTTCTCCAAGACAGTGACAGAGTGAATGCATTTCCAAAATTGAGGGAGAACGTTTTAACAAGAGGATACTTCACAACTTGTCCAACTTGACCCATAACAGGGGTGACCAACTTGCAAAGCGTTGGTTGTGGGCCACATTTTCACTACTCGGACGATTCACGCCTGACTACTCCATATTGTTGAACTCGACACATTGTCTGCTCTCAAAACGGGGGGTGGTGGTAGAACCATGCGTGATATTAGGCCGTACCACGCATAACGCATTGAAACACACGGGATGATTTTGAGTTTCTGAGTTTACAAGAAAAAAAAAACTTACATTTAAACTTTACTTACTTATACGTTAAATAGGTTACATTAAATACATTAAATGTTTGTCCGACAAGGATAAAAGGATAAACCTTCAACAAACTCATACTCGTGACAAAGACTTTCATCCACTAAACTTTTTGCACAGCCTGACGTAAAACGTGATTAACTATCAAGTGACCGTAAGTGTGAAGTGTAATACATTGCAAGAGCGAAGCATTACAGGGTTCACTATTATACAATAAAATTTAAACGAAGTTAACACACAAGTAGTTCACATCTCGACCATGAATTTCAAAAAAGTTGGTACTTATGGGCATTGGTCAGGATAAAAAATGAAAAGTTTTTGTGTGCCCAAAATATTACTGTTTTCATTTTTATCTAAACAAGATCAACCTTAACACTACAAATCATTGAATAAATATTTTCCCGGTTTACACCAGTTCGATATAAAATTACTGTTTAGTATTTAAAATTTTTTTGGTTTTGTTTTCCTATTGTCACCTCGTCTGGACTCTACGATCATTTCAGTGCGTAACATCTGCACTCCCTCAGTAGTAAAAAAAAAAAAAAAATAAATAAAAAATCGTGTACTAATGCTTGGACAGTGGCTCTCAGAAGCCATGTACATCTGGTCCATAGATTCTTACACATCATGGGAATGAGTTTACATGACTTTTGTTTGAGTAATATATTTCTTGAGTATTAATAAGAAAAGGCTAATCGTGTTTAGTCTATTTAAGGATGCTCAAACTCTCTGAGTAGTTTTCGCTTTAAACGCTTTCGATTAGGATTCTGTTTTCCGATGCTGAAGTGCATAGCGGCTAGTTTTAAAGATATTGTGAGGTACAAGTTGAGGATAGAAGAGAGAAATTCGTAGTGATTATTGTGACAGTTGTTAGGTATATCTAATTGTCAGTACGGCGAAGACAGCAGATCACGGGTGATGAGGGGATTAGTGTAATTGACTGCCGTCATTCCGGTCTTAAGAATGCGGACAGGCTGGGAAAGGAAGGATCGTGCGTGCTCCGTGACCTGCAGTTTAAGCTACGAACTGCTCCAGCATTCGCCAGGAACTGAAAGAAGCAACACTCGCAGGCGATCGATCAGCAGCGGAAGACAAGAAATCTGAGGCAGCGGCGACGCGACAACCCACGCAGCTAACTGGCTGGTGTCGTATATCCGCCCAGGCGAAGTTCTCAACCCAGGCCCTCTCGGCCCACAATACCAACAGATATCTCGCAACTACAGTGAAGCCTGTTCCAAGTGGTCAGTGATATTAGCTGGGAAAATTGGCAGCGCAAGTGGCCGCTTAATGAAGGTGGTAAGTACATGAGATGTTAACATCTGGCATAGTTTTGCTATTTTCAATAAAGTTAAGTTAGTTTGATAGTTCACGCATATTTAATAACGTTTATAAACCTAAATACCGGACGCTTCTTTGTTCGAGAGCAAAACGAGTAAATATCTTGTATACAAAATATTTCTAACATATGCATCATTTTCTTTTTTTACACCACAGGTTGTTTCTTGTGACCATCTAATACAGGTTAATCTCACAGCAAAGTCACGAGATTGCTTAAAACAGAAATACTTACACTTTTCTATTGGAAAAATCAATTTGTTCCACGGAAAATGACAATCATGCAAGTGACTGTTGAATCAAGGTGGCCTTTTACGCGTCCAACACTGAACATTCATAAATGCACGCGGTCCCAGTGTCGGCGATCATTTTATGGAGTAAAATAACAAACGTAATAAAAATATGTAGGAAGTTAAGAAGTATTTTTGTTATATGACATGCAGATAAGTAAAAATACTTACAAAATATTCTTCCTACCGTACTCCTTCCTACCTCTCTTGACGTATACTACATAGCCTACGTCAGAAAATGTTGCATCTTCGATCCTAACCGATCCCTTCTTGGTGACTCTCCTAACTAGGGAGGAGTTCCAGACCATAAAGTCAAATTCAAAACTCCAGCTTAAAAAATAGTCCTTTGCAAAACTGTCCTGATTAATAAC
>BOPP01000376.1:95061-147208 GCA_017312745.1 Gryllus bimaculatus | reverse complement strand
GGAGCGCTCGCCGCCCGCTGGGGCACGGAGCCGGCCGCACGGATGACGGGGATGCGCACATCCGTCTGTTGACAATGGCCGCGAGGTAATCTGTTTGGCGGCGATGGCGGACGGTGGGTGTAGAGGCGGGGGCGGAGATGGGATGGGCGTTGGCAGTGGTGTGGTATGGCGATGGCTCGCGAGTAATACTGTTGCGGGCCTGGCGGCGTGTGATGGTCTGACGGCGGCGCTGGGAGGGGACGGTGGGTGTCAGAGGCGGGGGCGGAGATGGGATGGCGTTGGCAGTGGCTGTGGTAGCGGATGGCTCGCGAGGGTAATCTGGTTGCGGGCTGCGCGTGTGATGTGACGGCGGGCGGCTGGAGGGGACGGTGGGTGCTAGAGGCGGGGGCGGAGATGGGTGGCGTGGCAGTGGGCTGGTGGGTAGCGAATGGCTGCGAGGTAATCTGTGCGGCGGCGGCAGTGTGATGGTGACGGGCGGGGCTGGGGGGACGTGTGGGTGTAGAGGCGAGGGCACCGACGATGGCTTTGGGGTGCGGAGATGGGAATGGGCGTTGGCAGTGGCTGTGGGTGGTTGCGGCGGAGGCTTGTGGTAGGCGATGGCCGCGAGGTGGTCTGTTGCGGCTGCGTGCGACGGCAAAGGGCTGGGCGGGTGTTGGTGGCGGGGCGGGTGGGTGTAAGGGGCGGGAGGACGATGAATGGCTGCGGGGGCGGAGATGGGATTGGGGTGGGCAGTGGCTGTGTGGTTGCGGCGGAGGCTGTGGTAAGCGATGGCCCGCGAGGGTATCTGTTGCGGCTGCGGCGACGGCGGGCTGGCGGTGTTTGGGTGGCGGGGTCCGGTGGTGTAGGGGCGGAGAGGAACGATGATGGCTTGCGGAAGACGGAGATGGGGTGGCGGGGTCAGAGTTGGGGTAGCGAGCCCGCGAGGTTAGTTGGTGGCGGCGGCGATTGGCTGAGCGGGGGCGGGGTGGGCGGTGGCGGAACGAAACGGCTTGCAGAGATGGGGTAGCGATGGAGAGGGCTGTGGTGGCTGGGTGCGGTGATTGTGATTGTGGAGGCGGCGGGGTGGCTGTGGGGGGGAGAAGGGTTGGCGACGCGGTGTGCTGTAGAGTGCGGGGCGGCAGGGTTGGAAGTGGTGCAGGCCGCTGGTGGCGGTGGCTGTGGAGGTGGAGATGGGTGCGGCGACGGCAGTGGCTGTTTTGCAGCGGGTCCAGGCGGGCGGCGGGCGCGCCGGTCCGCGAGGCGGATGAGGTGGTCGCAGTTTCCTCGTACTGAAGGCCTTAATCATACAGCTGGAGCAACTGTTAAATGTGCTCAGTAGTGCTCTTTGGGGCCAAATCGTCCGGGAGCGCATTTCGGGTCTATGCGAGTAACTGCTTTGGCTAGCTTTAGTATGTTTTGGGCAAAAGAAATACATTGTGGATATTATATTAGACAATGTTAGATTATGTACACTATGGATGTACTCTATTTTTAATGACTCCCACAAAGTCCATTGTGTTCACGTTCTACTTTGCAATTGCTCTGATATTAATCATTTTGCTGGGCGAATCTATATACAATTTGTAAATGATTTGTGTGTATGTTGTAATTGTTTTTTTTTTTTGTTTTGTTTTGTTAGAAATTGGTTTTTGTCTGTTTTATTAAATAAGGTTTAGTTAAGTTTATTTAGGAATACTTTTTTGTTATTCACATTCATTTTAAAATTGGTTATTTCTTAAGCTTAGAGAATGTAAATGTCACAAAGTCGAATGTGGGAATGTACTTTCATTCTCTAGCATTACACCCATTTCTGGTTTTTCTCCGCATTCACTTGCAGTTTTTGGAATGTAATAAGTTCCAAGGTAATACGTAAGTAGATTTTGTGCAAATTTATTATTTAAAATCCGTCAATACTTTAAAGAGGGATTTCTAATTGATAGTTCTACCGCGCGATTTGTGTTTGCACAACAATAATGATCAGTGAAGGAAATTAAGTGTCGGTGGACCTAAAGTGCTTTGGGAACTGATGTTTAATCAAACGCACCTACACAGATTATTAGGTGGAATCGGTTTAACTTTCCCTCTCGACCCACTAAGATCGCAATAACTAAACATGCAAGAACACGTTTTTTGGAAATTACTGTAGAATCTTTCTTGCAGAGTCCGAAAACAAATTATGAGTTCACACAGGCGACCGCGACGCTCTCGATTTGACACTCTTTGATCGGTGCACAGATCAAGTGATCTAGCGTGACGCACGCACGCACACGGCGTAGTTTACTCAAATACTTATAAAGGGATAACGCGTTGGGTAGAGCGGTGTGACCGCCCCGCGCAGCATCCCGTTGACACAGTTTTCGCCGTGCGTGCGTGCGTGTAGGGCGCAAGGGGAGGGCACGTGGTGGGGGGCTGGAGGGCGCACGTGGTGGCTGCCCTGGCGGCGGCCGCATGGATATTGTCAATTTTACGGTGGGAAGAGCCGTCTTTGGGCTGGCAGCCAGCAATTGCCGGCCCGCCCCGCCGAGGGACTTCCTCCTGACGCCCGCTCACCGGCGCGGAATTGCATTCGCTTTTGGCGTCCGCGTGGGGGAGGGGGTAGTTGCGGGGTTGCAGGTAAGCAGAGAACGGTTTCCCGATGAGATCAGTGCAAATCCGTTCAAAAATTTCAATAATGTCCTAAATAATTGGGGAAAAACTAAGCGTTATACCCAGAAACGGTATAGTGGCATTTTAGATAAATTCTGAGCATTTTTTCTATTTAAGTCAACATTCAACTGAACTCATGGTGTCATGTTTCATCATTAAAACACGGTATTCTCAGTTATTTCATTAAATCACGAATACATTCGCATGAATTAGCCTTAAATAAATACGGTTTCTCAGAATTTTGTAAAGTGTCACTTATACGTCTGGTTTTCACAATTTCGAATGTTCTGAATTGGATATGAAATCAGCAACCAATTTGGTTAATTGGAAGACATTTTCTAATTATGCAACTTATCAGAATGAAAAATAGAACAATAATAACAACCTATTTATTAGTAAATGTACAATGTGTTTTATTTATCCTCCTCTTCTTGTAAAATTAGGATCACATTTCACTTTAATCTACGATGGGGCCGAGTTCTGCGTTTTCTCGAAATGCTATTTCAATTGAACATCTATTCTTGGGTAATCTGTTTCCTTCCGTTCATCAAAATGCTGTTAGTAATAACTCTATTCGTTATTAACTAGAGGCTTTGGCGTGTTGTGTTTCATACATCTCAAATACAGTTTTCTCCCATCTACACTCCAAGAGATGATAAGAAACTACTACTTGGTTTCCATTCAAGCTAACAGCAGCCTTTTGTCACGACAAATCTATCTGTTTTTCTGTGAGAAAAAAAAATGAGCATTTTGGGTTATTTGGACGCAATTTATTTGGACTTATTGCAGGTGAATTAGCTTTTATATATATATAATATATATATATATTCTTATTATATTATTTATATATTGGATTATTAATCAGGACAGTTTTGGCAAAGGACTTATGTCTTCTAATGCCTGGAGTTTTGGCATCTTGACTTTATGGTCTGAATCCTCCTAGTTAGGAGAGTCAACAAAGAAGGGATGGTTAGGAATCGAAGAATGCAACATTTCTGACGTAGGCTATGTAGTATATAGCGTCTACAAGAGAGGTAGGAAGGAGTACGGTAGGAAGAATATTTTGTGAAGTATCTTTTACTTATCTTGCATGTCATATAACAACATACTTCTTAACTTCCTACATATTTTTTATTACGTTTGTTATTTTACTCCATAAAATGATCGCCGACACTGGGGGACCTGCGTGCATTTATGAATGTTCAGTGTTGGACGCGTAAAAGGCCACCATTGATTCAACAGTCATTGCATGTGTGTCATTTTCCGTGGAGACAATTGATTTTTCCAATAAGAAAAGTGTAAGTATTTCTGTTTTAAGCATCTCGTGACTTTGTGTGAGATTAACGACTGTATTAGATGGTCACAAGAAACACTGTGGTGTAAAAAAGAAAATGATGCATATCGTTCGAATATTTTGTATACAAGATCTTTACTCGTTTTGCTCTCGGAACAAAGAAGCGTCCGTATTTAGGTTTATAAACGTTATTAAATTGCGTGAAACTATAACTAATTAACTTTATGGGAAAATGCAAAACTATGCAGATGTTAACATCTCATGTACTTTACCACTCATTAAGCGGCCACTTGCGCTGCAATTTCTCCCAGTAATATATGACACTTTGGAACAGGCTTTCACTGTAGTTGCGAGATAATTGTTGGTATTAGGTGGGCCAAGAGGGCTGGGTTTTTGAGACTTCGCTGGACGGATATACGACACCAGCCAGTTGCTGCGTGGGGTTTGTCCGGTCGCGCTGCCTCAGATTTCTTGTCTTCCGCTGCTGATCGATGGCCTGCGAGTGTTTGCTTCTTCTCAGTTCTGGCGAATGCTGGAAGCAGTTCGTAGCTTTAAACTGGAGGTCAGGAGCACGCACGATCCTTCCTTTCCCAGCCTGTCCGCTTCTTAAGAACAGGGAATGAGGCAGTCAATTACACTAATCCCTCATCACCCGTGATCTGCTGTCTTCGCCGGTATATGGACAATTAGATATACCTAACAACTGTCAATAATCATAACGAATTTTTCTTCCCCACCCTTTTTAAAAATCCTCCAATTGTACTACAATATCTTTTTAAAAACTAGCCGCTATGCACTTCAGCATCGGAAAAACAGAATCCTAATCAAGGCGTTTTAAAGGAAAACTACTCGAGAGTTTTGAGCATCCTATAATAGACTAAACACGATTAAGCCTTTTCTTATTAATACTCAAGAAAATAGTTACTCAACAAAAGTCACTGTAAAACTCCATTCCCATCGATGTGTAAGAATCTAATGGACCAGATGTACATGGTTCTGAGAGCACTGTCCAAGCATTAGTACACGAATTTTTAATTTATTTTTTTTTTTTTTTTACTACTGAGGGAGTGCAAGATGTTACGACACTGAAATGAAATCGTAAGAGTCCCAGACGAGTTGAAATAGGAAAACAAAACCAAAAAAATTTTTAAAATACAACAGTAATTTTATAACTCGAACTGGTGTAAACGGGAAATATTATTCAATGGATTTGTAGATGTTAAGTGTTGAATCTTGTTTAGATAAAAATGAAAACAGTAATATTTTGGGGCACACAAAACTTTTCATTTTTATCTGACCAAGCCCTATAAGTAAACTTTTTTGAATTCGCATGGTCGAGATGTGAACTATTGTGTGTTAACTTCGTTTAAATTTTATGTATAATAGTGAACTCCCTGTAATGGCTTCGCCTTGCAATGTATTACACTTCACACTTACGGTACTGAATAGTTAATTTCACGTTTTTACGTCAGGCTGTGCAAAATTTAGTGGATGAAAGTCTTTGTAGAGTAATGAGTTTGTTGGAAGGTTTAAAATCTTTTATCTTGTCGACAATCCTTTATGTATTTAATGTTAACTATTAACGTATAAGTAAGTTAAAGTTTAAATGTAAGTTTTTTTTCTTGTAAACTAGAAACGTCAAAATCATCCCGTGTGTTTCAATGCGTTATGCGTGGTACGGCCTCATTATCACGCATGGTTCTACCACACCCGTTTTTGAGAGCAGACAATGTGTGAGTTCAACAATATGGAGTAGTCAGGCGTGAATCGTCCGGTAGTGAAATTGTGGCCCACAAACCAAACGTTTGCAAGTTTGGTCACCCCTGTTTGGGTCAAGTTGGCAGTTGTGAAGTATCTCTTGGTTAAAACGTTCTCCTCAATTATTGGCAATGCATTCACTCTGTACTGTCTTGGGAGAAATTTGATTTTCTTGACAAGCATAACGTTCACGTAATCATTCTGGCGGATATTTTCACAATCGCGGGGCAGAAAACTGAGCGAAGACGCGCTTAACACTTTTGAAGGATGCGGTTCAGGTTAACGTATAACTTTCTGTTCAAGGGGGCGTTGCGTCAAGCATAAACCACATTAAAATCATAACGCGCGTCTAATGTGCATGGAAATCGCATATTTCCATTGTACTAGACAACATTCTTCTTGCAAGTGCTAGCTGACAAAGTTTTCATTCAATCGGATGAACTATTCGGAGCGCATAAAGTACAAACCAAAGATCAAAAATTGAATTTTTATTATATATTAGATTAATAGATAGTAAAAATTCTCAGAAGAACGAAATAGTCACTTTGTTAGAGAGAAACATCTTAATGAAGATGATGTTGGTTGATTAATTATGATTAATTAATTGATAAATTAAAAAAATAATAGGTTAATAGTGTCTCATTGAGCATCAGCCGCACTAATGTTTGAAAATAAACTCGTACTTTTGATTATTGCTCAAGAACGGGAAAGAAGGCACTCGGACAATGTGAGTGTTAAAAATAAAGGAGTAAGAATATTTGTGGATATGCTCATGCTCGCACAATACAATACAATTTTCTCTTTCAAGAAATTATATATTTTCTTGTGCGGATTCTCATACATTTGGGTTTAACGCTGGACTTGCGACTTCAGTTGTCCTCGTCATGCGGTAAGTTCAGGTCTGCGTCTATTACTCGTATTCGTCTACGGAAGAGTTTACAGAAGATAAATCACGAGGTACTTTTCCTTAGTAATTTACTGGGGGGAAAATTAAAAAAGGAAAAATAATTGGAAATTGTGGTTTTCGTTTAATAGTGCTGTCTCATAACGTAAATTGGCTGTAATAGTCACGCTGATAGTGTGAAATCGAATCTGCATAGTTAATTTACTAATGTTTTTTCGTTACGATCGGTCGATACGTTAACTCATTTACATTGAAGTGGGGGCAAGCGTACGCTAGATTAAGATGCAATTAACAGATATCCAACGAGCAGGTTTCGAAGCTTTTTCTAAACCCTTTGCTTCACAGTCTTTGTCTATTGCCCATTGTATAGGACACTTCTATACAGAATGATACTGTAATGTTTTGTATTTATAAGTCTTATATTCCTGTGTATGCAATAAAACCGCGCTTCTATTAACATGAATCGAATTCCTGCAATGACGGTGCCAGCCGAGGCAACGAACTGTCGGTATCAGGACGTAGTAGCGGAGATTGCGGCAAAATAGATTACTTCCGTACTAATGTGTAAATAATTAAACAAATCTGGTGAATACTAAAAAAGGGGAGAAAACATACGATAGAAGATATTAAAAAAATATAATACCGTGTGTTCAAATATATTGGTGATAAAATTGACCCAGTTATAAAGATTAATCTATCTGTTATAATTAGTACACATATTCTTTTTAATTTTTCATTTCTTTTCCCTTCGGTCTTCGCCCAATAGATTTTCCATTTTTATCCTTTGAAATAGCTTCTTCTCTTCAGTTTGCTCTGGTTCTCGTCCTCGTTCGTTGCTTCCTCGTGTGGAGGGCTTCTCGAGACCGTGGCTGCGCGTGGTGCGGCGCGGAGGCGGGGGCGGGCCGGACCTAAAGAGAGAGCGCTTCGCTTCCGCGAACGCTTCTTCCTCCTCCCCTCCCCTCCTCGCTCTCTCCCCCGGCCCGCGAGCGCGTGGGAGTGCGCGACCTGCTCGCGCTCCGCTCCGCCCGGCACGCTCTGCCAAGCCTGTCTGCACTGGCCTTTTTTTCCCCATGGAGGAGTGGATTTATTACATTATCAGTATAAGCGGTGCTTGAGCTCAATAATACTTTATATGAAACTAGAGGTACACGTCGAAAATGACGGGATTGAAAACAAACTCCATAATTAATTTTTATGCAATGTGTAGTGGGACACAATTAACTTCTTTAATAATAATTTATTTAAATAATTCTTTTTTATTTAAAATTTTCTTTATTATCAAAAAATAAGCACAGACAGCCTTGCCCCGCCCTCCCGGGGCGCGAGTGGACCGGAAAATTCCCTGCCCCACCCACCCAGCGCTCGCTGCACGTGGAGGCCCCGCCCGCGGTGCGTGGCGCTGCGTGCGGGCGCATGGCGCGCCAAGTCTTCAGCCGGCCTCGCGAAGAGGTCCCGGGCGAAGCGATCGAGAGAATGGTGAACAGAAGGACGAAGCGAGCAAGAGAAGGCCACACGGGAATACGGTCCGTCGTAAGAAGGTGGAACACGCATATCTGACAAGTAACACAAAAGTGCCTGTTAATAACTTGTGTAAATGAATATTTTTCACCTCTATACCAAAAATGGTGTTTGGTAGGTCAAAGATTGCTGAATGTCACAAAATCAGTGGAAATAAACCTAACTGTGAATAACTTTGGAACAGATGTAAATTTACATTGCACTATTTTTTTAAAAAAGGAAATATGAAAATGTAGGGAAAATGCGTGTTTTTTCTTAATGCCTGAGCCCTTCAATTTCAATTCTTAAGCCCTGTCGTCCTTTACATTTTAAGGAAATAATACATTATGGGTACTGCCCTCCATAATGTGCAACCTTATGAAAAACAATTAGTTCACAACTAACTGAACAGCTTTTGACGCATTTCAAAAAGTACATAACATTAATCATAATGCCTATTATTGGAAGGGCTTTAATGCATAACTAGTTTTTTTTCTAAATACAAAAATTGTGTTTCGTTCTCTTCTGAAATATTTGTAGTTATCACTGGAAAATGCAATATAAGTTGGAGTACAGTATGAGAAGGAACCCAAGTGCTCTGAGTAGATTCAGTGGACCCAACATTATAAGCGAGGATTATTCATGCTATATTTTTTATCAACAACCTCGATTTTCTGCCTCGCTTCCCAGTAGACTTCTTAACTACATTAACACAAAACAAAAGCCTTCTGAGAGCCAACAAGAAAATAAAATTGTGATCACATTACGTTTCGCCAACACCACTAAGCTAGCAACGAACATGAAGCTTCATTTAAACCATACATTTTTTTCTTCGAGTTACAAATTACTAAACAATTTTTTTGCTTATTCAAAAGCATTATGTAATTTGCCGAAGCGCAGACTCTATTTGGAAAGAATATAAATAACATCTTTATAGTCCTCTGAGATATTAAAAATGCAGAAATAAAGGGAGAGAAACATTAAAAGCTAGATGATGTTTTATTAATTAAACTTTCAGCCTTCTTTTTGACGGTAAATATGCAGGTACCATCAAATTAAATTTCGTTCCCGACAATATGACAAAAGAAGATTGATTGCGATAATCAATGGATCACTACTCTCCTTTCCACACGAAGTGGGTACACTGAGGCTTTGATGAAGATTTAAAACGCAGCACAGTCGCACATCTTTTAAAAGAACAGCTTCATTGAAAGATCATTCGTGCATCAAAGGGCTTCCAACTAAACACAATGTCGACTGCATCTCAAGATTAGCCATAGGGTATTGTCAATAAAATATTATAAAGTTGAGTATTCTTTTTAAAAAAGTTTGAGACGCTTGATCGTGGAATTGACAAATCAACAAAACAACAAACATTTCTTTCGGCGAGTTTGTGAAACACAAAGACTTTTCGTCACGTACAAGATCCAAAGCCAACTCGTGTTCCTCAGTTAGCCTCAACAAAGCCACCTTTTGAGCTCCTCTCGGCAGACATATCCTGACGAAGTGTGTACATGCGTTCGAGCGGGCTTTGGCCAGTCGTAAAGAAACATACAAATCTCACAGCGGGCTTTATTGAAGCAGCAGCGACCTCCGCAGTGTTTGTTTACTTTAGCGTAACCGGGTCACAGCTCCGCAGCCGGCTGGTGTTTAGGCGCCGCGTCAGCCGAACGCCCAATTCCAAACAAAGGCCTTGTAGGATGCCGCTTTGAATATTACTAAGCAGTTCTCGTTTTTTAGCTGAATATGGTGAGTTGTGGCCTTCTTTGTGAAATGAAAAATTCTTTACAAGAAAACATTTAGTCGTTTTGTGTACACCTATAAACCTCCATTAAAAAATCCTGGTTCTGCCACGAATTACGGAGAAACGGAGTTGTTATTTATTCACGAAGACAGGCCCGAGGATTTTTAGTCGTGGTTCGGTCATTACAACCTGTTAACACCCTGGTATATCTAATATTGTACTTTTTATTCAATCTAATTTTAATGATTCAAATTTTAAATATTAACTAATTTAAGTCTGTTTGCAAAATGTTTATAATTCTTCACAAAAGAAAATATAACGTCAGTCAAGTGTTTCCATATATCACTCGTAATCAGAATTCTCTTGATTCAGAGGAATTTATGCAGAGTATATCGAGTTCCATTTCGAAGAAATAACAAGCAATAGCATATCAGTGATAAATAAAATTAATTTTTAAGATTTTAAATTAAAATAATATTGCGTTCATCACTCAAATCTGCAGTAAGTTACCATAATGACATTAATAAGCGCAAAAAAATTATCTCGTAAATAAAGTGTAATTTACTACAAACTATATTGATAGCATAACCTGGAGATTTTGTATATTAACCCAGAGACCGTAGATTGTTACTGAACCCGCATGAGAGGAATACCTCCTCCTACTGTTATATAACAAGCATTGCACGTACAGAAATCCGTAACCATAAATTCTAAGTGACTTCATTGTCTATACGTTTTATCTTGAGGAAATCGTCCAGGATTTTACTTTAAAATTGACTTTCATTGATGGACCACAAAAATACTAAAAGAATATCCATATCAGTAAATTATCATTCTTTCACACCGAAATGACCCTATTAATAAGCAACATGGACTATTTCCTATCTTAAAAGAAAATTAATTCTTGTTCTCTAATTCGCCTTGACACACAAAAAAGAAAAAGCCTGGGGCAGATCCACTGGGGCACCTCGATTTCAAACAAACGCTCCGCCCCTTCATTTACATAAATATAATTTATTTCCCCGTGCAACATTAATCTATACTAATAAAAGTGAATTCAACGACATATAAGCGACATTAACACCCAAAAAAGTAGTGTATGAGTAGATACGAAATTTTTACTGGCTCTTCCTCACATTTGTCGCAGTGTCCTTGCAAAGTTTGGCAAATATTAATACAACATGAATGTAAAGAATAAATAATTTAAATATGTTGGTAGATGCACCACGATCATTATTTTTCACCTGTATCTATAAGAGCGCCACGAGCTGATTGAGGCTAGGATTCGCCTGGCCCGGCCTCTAGCCAGTAGCAGTGCGTAAGATATTATTTTCATCTAATAGCAATGTACTGTAAAATAAAAGAAAAAAAACCGTATTTTATTCAATTTCGAACCAATTACATTAAAAATTATAATCTTCAACCCTCGTGGTTTATATAACATGTTTTTCCTCAATCACTTGGATTAGATATTAAAAAAAGGCCGGGCAACGGCGGGTAATTTGCATAGTAACTTACATAGGTTAATTTAAATTACAAGTAGATATATTTTTAATATCTTTTGATTGAAAAAAAACGGGGCCCTCATTATGACGGGGGCTGGGGCATGTAGCCCCAGCTGCCCCCTTCTTCCGGGGCCCTGCACGTCCACCCTTTTCCTCGCCTTTATATCGCGTGTGAGTAATATCGCGCATGCACTAGTTTTGCGACATCGATAACAAAACATCGATGTTCAAAACTGAAACAACGGTTAAAACCACGATTTTAAACATAGATGCTTTTGAGCTGGTTTAGTAACGTCTGGCAGTAAATTTGGGCGCAACAGAATTTAGTTTGACAGTGGCGAAGTTTATTAATTTATATTTAAGTTGTAAATCAAAACAAAGTTAAAAACAATAAGAAGCATGAACATCTAAGGACATCTCAAGGGGAAAGACGAAGTTCAGTTCGCAGAAGAAGGTCATGGGAAGAAGGAGGAGGCCCTACGCCCTCGGTGCATGTGTTATCCTCCTCTTTAAGTACGAAATACGAGGAAAGACAGGAAGTACTAGGAGTACATCGGGGTCATCTCAGGCGAGGGACAGTTCACTCGATGAAGATATCGCAAACACTGTTTGATTCGAACACGAACACTGACAGTGGTGAAAATATGAAATAATAATGATATTTTAACTTTTGCAAAATTGTGAATATGAAATTTTTTATTCACAATAGTACATTATGTGTGATATTACGATTCGATCGAATATCGTAAAGTTTACACGAGTGTATTAGTACCATTACATCGAGTTTCATACGGTACTTTTTCTACGACTTATTATTTATACGTAACGTACGTATTATATATACGATTTATTAATAACATTGAATCGTTTCGTGGCAGTGGACATGCAGGATTCAGCCAAGGCCACCTAGCGGAGAGATACCCTATCCTCCCCAGGTGGCTTTGGTTTACTGGTCTTCCTGCGAGAATACAAAAGTTGCGGCAATAATTCCGAGGTCACCATTATTGCTTTTTTTCTTATTTCAGGAGATGCCAACTCAATCTCTGATTCACTACACATTTTAAGCTAAAGAATTGGTCGATTTTTAAGGGCAACCACACGGCAGCAACATGTAACACAAATCACTTGCGTTCTGATCGTAACGTCAATCAAATGTTCCCTCTACCACTACCACCGCGCTAGTCAAATAGGATCAAATTGAAATTACGATCCAATTTATTTTAAGTAATATTCCACGTAAACTTACTAATACTGAAATAAATTAAAGCTGACAAACGTAATATAATATTAAATGCAATTTCAATGTACACAATCGAACGAAACATTTACTTGAACGATTCTCAATGATTAATGAAGTATCAATACATGGTTTGTAAACTTCTCTGTGATTGGTCAAGAACCTGAATCATAATAAATTCTGTATCGTAATGAGTATCATTATGCAACGGATTGCAGCCATCAAATGACAGAATTATACAATGGGAGTAGAAAATAAAACAGCGTGCAAAACACCGATGCTAAAAACATCGACTTTAATTTATCAATTTTTCCAACAAGGATGTTTATGAACAGAAAATCGATGTTTTGAAATCATCGACATTGCACCCTTTGCATATTATGACTAAAATCCTTTGCATTGATGTTTAAAGCACGGGTGTTTTGAAAACGTCGACATTGCACCCCTTGCATATTATGACTAAAATCCTTTGCATTGATGTTTAAAGCAAGGGTGTTTTGAAAACATCGACATAGCACCCCTTGCATATTCTGTCTAAAATCCTTTGCAGCAATGTTTAAAGCAAGGGTGTTTTGAAAACTTCGACATCGCACCCCTTGCATATTATTTGTGAAATCCTTTGCAGCAATGTTTAAAGCAAGGGTATTTTGAAAACTTTGACATCGCACCCCTTGCATATTCTGTCCAAAATCCTTTGCATCGATGTTAAAAGCAAGGATGTTTGGCAAACATCACCCAGGACGTCGCATGCCTAGCATATGTGTAAAATCCTTTGCATCGGTGTTTAAAGCAAGGATATTTTTAAAACATTGCCCAGGACGACGCACATTAAGTCTAAAATCGCTTGCATCGACGTTCAAAGCAAGAGCGTCGCGCGCACTCACGGAGCAGAGCGCCGGGAAGGAGGTGGAGGAGCGCACGCGGCCCATGGCGGCCAGCGCCGCCTGCAGGCGCGCGGGGCTGTCGTCGTGCGCGAAGTCCACGGCCAGGAAGGCGTTCTCGCGCGGCTCGCTCAGCTGCGCCGCCGCCTCCAGCTTGTCGCCCAGGCCCGCGATGCGCTGCGTGATGTTGCGCACCTCCACCTGGTACTGCAGGCCCTCGCACTCGCGCTCCACCTGCGCACACGCGCGCCCGCGCGCGCCGTCAGCACGCTTCCAGACACTGCCTGCACACTTCCAGACACTACATGCACACTTCCAGACACTACATGCACGCTTCCAAACACTGCCTGCACGCTTCTAAACAGAACCTGCACACTTCCAGACACTACATGCACACTTCCAGACACTACCTGCACACATCCAGACACTACCTGCACACTTCTAAACAGTACCTGCACCCTTCCAGGCACTACCTGCACACTTCCAAACTCTGAAGTCGTAGGCTCCCGCGGCCAGAGTCATGTGGGTGATCTGGGCTGTCCGGGTGACGCCGCGTCGAAGGCTGTGTTGCCGGCGTTTCGACCATCCTGTCGTGGTCTTCCTCAGGGCTGGTATGCCCTGAGCATGGCAGGCATGCCAGTTCTGAGGAAGACCACGACAGGATGGTCGAAACGCCGGCAACACAGCCTTCGACGCGGCGACACCCGGACAGCCCAGATCACCCACTTCCAAACACTACCTACACACTCAAGTCAGGTTTACGATTACTAGGAGGAAAAAATTGTTGTTTAACACATGGTTGTTTGCTAACGTATCGGAAAATGTGTACTACATAAAAACAGTATGATTGTCACTAATATTAATCATTTAACACTGGAGTATTTTTTTTTTTTTTTAGACAATCGATATACAAGTTTTTTAAAAAATCTTCATATGAACATGTGGGGGAAAAAAAGGAATATAACTGTCTCAAAATCTGACCTAATTATTTTGATTTCAGATATAATTATATTAATGAAACAATAATATTTTGATCATATACGTATAAATATTACGCGAAAAATAAATATTTTTTTTGAAAACTTTTACATTGATTGTCAAAAAAAAAAAAAAAAAAAAAAAAAAAAAAAAAAAAAAAAAAAAAAAAAAACGAGAGAGTGAAATGACTAATACTGATATTTTTTACATTGATTTATAGTAGCCGGTGTTTTTTCTCCAGCAATATACATCTTCACTTCTTCTACTTTCTCCTCACACCACTGTCTTTCCTTTCCTTGCATCTATTCAGGTAGATTTTGACAATTCTTCAAAAAGTTGTTTGGAACGAAGTGAGAATAAGCAACTAAAAATAATACATTGAATTTACAAACAATTGTGCATAAACGGCGGCAACTGTGATAATTTTGTTTAAATACAGAAACGAGTGTTGTCCATTTACCGAAATATTTATTCACTTAAGATATTTTCGATCGCATTAATCCTGCGGTGACTGGATGGAAAACGATACTATGAATATCGAAAAGATCTTAACGGGAATACATATCTTTATACCTATACAACACTCATTTCTTAATTTATAAGGTGTCATTATCACCAGCAACATATTACTCATTTTGTTTATACATCTATCTCTATCGCTAAGCAATGCTATTTGTTTTTCATCGTCGATGTCCATTTTTTCAAAACATCGAACAACGATTTAGTGGAGCAGATATGTTCTAACACCTATGTTTCGAACTCGTTGACGATGTTTTATGCATCACAAATGTATTAAATTAACAAAAATCCTGTCAAATTAGTCACATATCAGTAAAATGAACACTATTTCAAACATAAGTGGCCTGGGCAAAGGGCTGGAAAGAAGAACGTAATTCTAAATTCTAAAAGAGCAAAACGGGAGAAAGGAGGAATGCTTTTTTCTAGCTAGATCAAAGGCAACCAACCAAGAGCGCTTGGAATTGACCGAGTAATAGAACGCTATTTCTCGTCTTTACTTTTTTACTGGTAAAAAGTAGCTTGGTATAGTTATGAGGTTGGGCATTGGGTGAACTCCAGGGAAGTAATTAGGGAGAAAAGAAGGTATATAATTTTAAAACTGATTTAAAATTGATGGGTTTTATTTTCAACATCGATTTCGAAATATTGAGGCGTTATTGCATCTTGACTTTTAATGCACTTTGTTTACACGCTGCCTGAGGCCGGGAGGGGCGGAGCGATGGGTAGGGAAGGGGGAAAAACTAGAAACAAAAAACGCATGGTGTATCTCATAACTCCTTATAAAAGAAGATTGAAGCCCTCCGAGAGCTTCCTAAGATCAACAGAAGCCTTGGAAATGACTCCTAAAACGCCTCGCCTGCAACGATGAAAATATTTTTCACCAGACTCAGCTCCAGGCAGATATTCACTTTTATGTAGTGACGGGGCGGGGTACCAGATTGAGATCTGGCATCACTACGTGCAAAGAAAACACAAAGAAATGGGAAGAAATGGAATATTCTGAGAGAATACAATGTTACAAAGTGTGGGGGAAAAGCAACTCGAACAGCATGTGCTCAAAAGTCTCCATTGATGGTTCACCTTCTTTGAAAGACCTTTTACTGGTAAATGAAAAACAAAACATAGTTTATTTTTGGGAAATTTGCGTGAAACGTTATGCATTCTTAGCAATTTAATATAATTTCCCATGATTTGGTCTGAAAGCGGGTGAATACATAATCACACTGATTAATGACAAATAAGAAATGAATAATTCCGGAATGCACAGTAATACAAACTATTTAGCCAGAGCATTTTTTTAATCAGCCTAATGGAGGTTGGGGCGGTTGACTCATGCTGACTGGAAAAATAAATAGGAGTTCGTAGACATATAAATACTCGTATAAACATCGGCTCTTTATACACGATTGTTTGATGTTCAATGGATCAATTTTTCTTGTTTATTCTCACTACATTCTAAAAGAATGAGTATCTTTCCCCTACGCAACATTTATCTACAAGGAAAGGGGAGACTTTGTAGTAAGAAAAGGGGGAAGAGAAGGTTGAATCAGAAAATGAAAGAGCGGAAAAGGATAAAAGAGGGATTAGAGAAATTTTGACATGACGGACGAGGAAAACAAAATTTAGGGACAGTATGTTAGCAAAATGCTCAATAAATTCGCCTGCAAAATCAATGTTTATACATAAATAAATACGCAAATTTCGCGTGTTGTAACAAATCATTGAAGACATAAACATAAACAAGAATCCTAGTCTTTGAAAAAAAATGATTAGGGACAATACGAGGCAGGATGTTTGAAAATAACTTTTCACGAAAACGATCTAATGGGTGATTAACTGTCCAACAAACCGAACCCGAAATGTACGATGTCCATTACGACGTTTGTAAAATGACCTAAAAGGGCGACTGACGCCTATTTTAATATATTTCGCCTAAACCAAGTAATTTCGAAGAATTATCATATTTTGTGTACTCTGTTTTTAATTGCTTTTATACCGAAACCATTGCTTTTCCGAATTTCCCGAAACGCAAATATTCCCTGATCAAATTCGCAATCGACTACGCACTGAAATCTCTCACCCAACACACTGACCATGAGGAGCTCTGCACGTCAAAATAAAGAGGATGTTTCACGCTCTTTCTCCGATCAGAACGCACTTAAGCAATTGCACATGTTCCTGGAGCAGCTGCGCTGATGACAGATGGTGAAAGAATGGATTAAATGAAAAGAAATAAAAGAGAGAAAGGGAGAGGGAGGAAGAAAGAGAGATATGGAGGGCAGGACAACGTCTGCCGGGTTCCGCTAGTATAGAATAAAATAATATGCTTGTAGTCACTTGCATAAATGTAAAAATACTTGACTTTCCTAAATAATAAGCAGGGCCTAATTTAATCCTTTTGTGACCAGTGATAGATGTCAGAAACATAACTTTTCATGTGTAATGTGGTTTAATCCTTTTGTAACTTATATTAAGTGCCTAAACCGTCACTTTTAATGCCTAATTTCATAATTTCGTCACCTACTTTAGGTGCCTAAATCATCCCTTTTTTTGTGCCTAAAATTCCGAGGTCTACTCATCACACATATCAGGAAGATAAAAAAAATCACCTCTCAGCTCATGAGCCCAAATGACCAATCGCAGACTCCCAGACAGCCGCTAACCAATTATCGGCGCGTAGCCGCGCCCCGGCTGGCGGCCCCGGGCCGGGGTCAGGCGCGGCCCGCGTTGCGCCGCGCCGCCCAGATCGCACCACCCGGGCGGCGGAGGTCAAGCGGCGAGGCGGCCTCCGGGCGTGACGCATAGCGCCGAGGCACGTGGGGCGCAGCAGGCGGCGGAGCCCTCGCACAATCCCTACGGACGAGTGTCGGCGAGCGAGGTTTTGTGTTGCAGGATTTTAAAACAGTAGTAGGTAATGATGCGACAACGATGTTGATGTTTTCAAAACATCGTGTTTTATAAAGTCGTCGATTAATTTTGAGATTGATTTTTGAAGCCGATGTTGCTTAACATCGAGTTTCTTAAGCCTCTTTTTAAAATCGATGTTGTGAGTTTGATGTTTTTACGAGGTCGATATGTATTAAAAGAAAAAAGCCCATCATAACAAAATTGTATAATTAGCTTCTAAAAGCCAATAATTTTTAAGGACGTCTTTGTGTTTGGAAATACTGAGACGACGATTTCAAACATTTCATGCTAGCTGGTGACGAGCATTCCATCTGGGTAGCAAAATTTCAAAGTGATGTTTTTGGAACCGCAGAGAAAATACTTGAGAGAGAGAGAGAGAGAGAGAGAGAGAGAGAGAGAGAGAGAGAGAGAGAGACGAGAGAGGGATGAGAGAGGAGAGAGAGGAGAGAGGGGGGGAGAGAGATTTTGTCCACAATCGACTGGATAAATTCCAATTAGTAATAAAGATCATTACAACATTATTTTGATATATTACCCAAATACATAAACAATCTTATTAGTAACTTGAATATCTATATATTTTAAAAAAATAGATACGCTATACAATGTAGAGCTAGGAATATTATAAACTTCATTTTGTTGCTCAATTTGTGGTGTAACAAGTGACGAATGAGAAAGTCACAAGAGAACATTCCTCTGGGGAGAAAATTATCCATTACTTTCACAATATTTAAGAATTTAGCAGTAGTGATCCAAGTAAGATGAAATGAGGTAAGGAAGGACAGAACATCCCTATATCAGTCTATAACTACACATGGAGAGTTAAGTAAAAATATGAATATGTACGAGCTTGAAGGTTTATAATACTGTTAAAAACAATATTAAAATAAAATAAATCCTCGAATACTTCTAATTTACATCCGTGCAGTATTTTTAGCATACATTATTACTATTACTAAACACAGAATAGATGAGTCCAACAAAGTGGCGCAAGGCTAGCAATTCCTCCACGCAGCTAAAGATAGACCGCAACAAATAGCAGCCATCATTGAGGTTGAAGCGACGCAACGACTCAATTATTCCTTGCATACATAAACCTGTCTCTCAATGCATTTTAAGTTACAGCTCACAATTTACGGCAAGAATTACAACAGATAAACCAATAATAAATGATAAATGTTTTAATGATAAATGTATAATATTGCCGCCACGTACAAATTTAAGACCCTGGCGTCGATGGCTCAGCGACATTGTCATTACCTCTGCAGCATCGTTGACCGGGTGGTCCGAGGGTTCGAATTCCAACAGTGGCGAAATTTTGACAGTAGCTTTGACAGAGAGCAGATGAAACCACATTGTGGAAGAGAATTGTTGCAACCGGCTGCTCTGATCACTATTTTTCCTTAGTTTCTCCCACCGACACCATGCAAATAGTGGAGCGGTACAAACAGAGGACGAGCCGCACGCGATATTTCCTTCCTCTTCCTTGACGCCTCCCTTCTTCGCTTGCTCACGGGACATACGGGACATACATTTATGTGTTCTGCCGTATCTCCCGCGTCGGGGGCACTGGTCCAGGTACAGGGAGACTTAAGAAGTAGTCTCGCCCAAAACTAATAAATACTAATTCACTCCATACTTACGTTTTTTAACGTTTTATTTACAATGTTCATCGATGATATAGATATAAAACTTTGAAAAATAGCAAAAGCTGCTTGATACCCAGAGGCTTGCCTTGGCAACAAGGTTTAGCCCCTAGTCCCCTAGTGACTACCTCAAAACGGCTAAAAGATGGTCCATGGCGAACAGGCACACTAAAGCAGTTAATGTCCCATCACTGACGTAACAACTTGCGGCTGCACGTTCGTATAATACAGGCGGAAACATAAAAGGCCCCATTTGACGCGCAGTAAAAACGTCCCCACGGCAGAATGCACAAGAGTAAACCCCAAGGAGCTCCAACTTTAGTAAATCTGCGTCACGCCGAGAAACAATCGGAATTAGTTTCTGTGCGGTGCTTGGTGTCCTGCGTCATAATCCACGAATAGTAAGCGATCATGCCAACTGATTGTTGCAAGGAATTTTACGATTGGGCACGCGCTTGTTTGTGTGCTGTGGAGGGGGGGTTGAGTGCACGTGTGCAGGCGTATGCGCATGCATTTGTATGTTTTTTAAGCAACTACACGCGTGCGCGAGGAACTCTCCGGCCTCAAAAGCCCATGAGGCTAAGAAGCCGTTTTTCGTGAACGTCACACAGCTCACACTGTAATCTTGTGTACTTTTCCAAATGGAGAATTCAAATTACAAAAATTCAAAACTTCTAGTGTTAAAATATAGGATACTTCATAAAAAGGGATTCTGATATAGTTTTCATGCTAAATGCAAAAGTAGTTCTATTGAAAAACACACAACAGATTTTCAACAAATCACAATATTAAAAAAGAAAATATAGACAGAGATTATTCAATTTGGTATGCAGATATTTCCCAAGTTTACCATGAGTTCTACACCAGCGTTTTGATATGTCAAAGGATAATCTTATTTGTTGACGAAAAGAGACGTAATGTGAAGAGAGAGGCTTTCTCTTTAAGTGTGCGATGGAGATGACGGCAGAAACACGAAAGAGAGAGAGAAAGAGAGAGAGAAAGAGAGAGAGAGAGAAAGAGAGAGAGAAAGAGAGAGAAAAAGAGAGAGAGAGAAAGAGAGAGAGAGAAAGAGAGAGAGAAAGAGAGAGAGAGAAAGAGAGAGAAAGAGAGAGAGAGGGGGACACACACACACACACACACACACACTGCAACTACGGCGCTGTCGGCGCCCAGGCGCAGCGCGGCCGCCTCGAGGACAAGCCGCCCCGGGCGGCGGCCGTCGCGTGCACGTGCAAAGCCTCTTCCCAAACGCCTATCCGTGCTGCCTTTGCGAGCAGGCGCCCACGGGCCATAGAATACTAAGCACCGCGGGCTGTCCCGAGTGCACGTGCAAAGCCCGTGACGACACACGCGAAAAAATTACTCTGCCCATACGCACCTTCGTCAAACAGCAAAAAACAACGGCGTATCTGTTGCACTCAATTCCCCAATACTTCAAGTGTGAAAAGTTTTCAAGGTGGTTGTGAATTCTGTCACGATACGCGACGAGACCTCCGTCTACCTCTATACGCACAGTGCTGGACCATGTGAAAAATGCCCTTCGCTAATAGTTTTGTCCCTCAACACCACATATGAAATTTTGAAATGAGTAATAGAATAAACTCTGCTGATGAAGCAAAACCACCATCCTTAGGAATTAGTCAATTTTTTTAAACTGTCTCTGCAAAGTGAGATAACGTCAACCGGTTTCTTCGCGTATTGAGAGTACGATTGTGATTGTCGAAGGAGTGAGTAACTAGCAAGCGATAAGTAAGCATTAGCACACTAAATCCTCCATTACAACTACGAAGTGTTATCTGGAGTTGGTGCTCTTTGCGGGCTAAATAGTGCGGTTATTTTATTTACATTTTAGTTCGTATCCACACTCAAGTCTTCCTTACTTGCAACGATAAAGTAACATAAATCGATCGCACAAGTAAGCATTTCTTCCACAGAGTCTCTCCTCGTGAAACGGAGATTTTCTTACATATTCTTTTAAACTCTGCCAATTCTATCTTCGCAAGAAATAGTAAAAGCACCGTATTTCAGAAATACGTCTTGTTTCCCCCCCCCCCAGAAATGTGAGACAAGAGCCTTTCTCAACATAACACGGAAGGAAATTATCTTCTGTTTCGACACATACTATGTCACTGTCTACTTTTAGACATGTCTCTACCTACAAATGAATGTCGCAATACAATAAGTTACAAATAGAAATAATTGAATTCTACAATTCAAGAAACAACATTGAACGCGGAGTATTTACTTGGGTAAACGGTACGAGAAACAGACAATAAGGGAAGCAGGCATAATATAATTCCAACTGACGCAAGTCGGTTGATCTAATCCGCTTCTAGGCTGAATAGCATTAAGTGAAAAGAGAAACGCTGGATGTCGGGCTACACCGAACGGCAGAGAGCTCATCTCGTAGAAGGAGGGCAGAATCCTTGGTTCGTCAGAGGTCGAAGTGTTGAGCTGCGTGATACTGGAGCCGGCGGATGCAACATTAAAAGTACTAGATGAAGAGCCACAGAGATGACTGTTTAGTGGCTGAATACCTGGACTCATGCAGAGTTGGACAAACTGCCGTACCGAGTTGGGCTGACGGGAGATAGAAATCTTAATGCTGGGCTACCATAGCGTGATTGGATAGCTGGGATGGTGGGGGATGAATGAATGTTAAATAAATGCCGGGCAGGACAAAGCAGCAGCATCTGTTGGAACTGGATTTGGACAGAGAGCTCTGCCACACGAAGCTACTAAACAACGCCGGGCCACTTCAAACACAGCCATCGTGGGAAGAATGGAGTGAATTAACATAAAAAATAAATAATTGGTATGGGCTTAAGGAGCAGTAGCCCAAAAATTTCCCCTATTTCAGAGCTCCTGAAAAATTAGAAGTCTTAGTAGATACAAAATTAAATTGTTAATATTGAAAGTAAAAAACAAGAAAATGTAAAGTTTCAATAAGATATATGCTTATTCAAGTTCATGTCTGCGCCATATGTCACGTCGATCCCCTGACAAACTTCTTTCAATTATTCAACCTGAACCAATTCACCAATTCAGCCTATTTATGGAGCAAGTATACGAGTACAAGTACTTGTACACATTCCAAACGCACTATTATGAAATACATTTTGCATTCACTTCCCTTATACTCCTAAAGGTCTTTAATGCAAATTGAACGCCAACGGGGCACCGCCACTGGTCTCCCGACATATGTAATAGTGTAGTGATAATCCGCTCCCATGGGGATTCGAATCCTAGATCCTCCCGGTCACAGTCGCTGCAGACAGGTAACGCTGACTCTGAGCTAAAGTCCGACGGTAACTTTCCTTACAGATGAAGATAAAATGGAATGATGGACGGATGGAAATGGAACTCTGAATCTCCAGACTCGGCCGCCGCCGAGTGGCTACGTGAGAAGTGGCCCATCGTGGGGCCTGCTCCCACGCTCTGCACGCGCGCTGTGATGGCGGTGAGGGTGGTGGTACGTCAAGGTGAGGTGGGTGGAAGTGGTGTAAATGGCGTGATGGTGTAGGTGGAGGTGTAATTTTTATAGCATTTGGTCGGTGGTTCTAGGGGACGTGGCTGGCGGGTGAGGTAGGTTGAGGTGGGTGTAGTGGGTTGAGGCGGGTGTAGTGGGTTGTGGTGGGTGTAGTGGGATAGGGTGAGGTTAGTTGAGGCGGGTGTAGTGGGATAGGGTGAGGTGGGTTGTGGTAGGTGTAGTGGGATAGGCTGAGGTGGGCGGTATGGGGCGTGAGAGTAGCCTTACCTTGCTCTTCTCGGCGTCGATGAGCGCGAGCTGCTCCTCGAGCACGCGCCGCTTCTCGTCGCGCGCCGCGCCCACAGCCGCCGCCAGCTCCAGGCGCCGCGCCTCCAGCCGCGCCGCCGCTTCGGCGAAGGTGCGCCCCACCTGCTCCAGGCAGCCGTCGGCCGCGCGGTCCAGGCGCGCCAGCTCCTGGCTCACCGCCTCGCGCGCGCCCGACAGCTGCAACCAACACATTCGCGAACTTGGAGAGGCTATATTATTTATTTATATATATTCAATTAGTTAAAAGGTCCTGTACTTTTTAGGCATTTATTCACATAATACATTTTTATTAAAATCATACACTTTTTAGACCTATATATCGAACGTCATTGGCCTTCATCTTCAAAAAACAAATTGAAAAAAGGACCCTGAAGATGAAGGCAATGACCTTCGAAACATAATTCTAAAAATTATATGGTTTTAATAAAAATGTATTATGCGAATGAATGGCTGCCTAAAAAATTAAAGGACCTACAAACCAATTCTAAAAAAAACATCAACAAAGGCAGTCATATTTTAATGAAATAACTTTAAAATTTTCTTTCAAAAACATTTATTTTTTACTTTTTTGAATAATTAATTGATTTATAGTTTTCTGTGTTAAATAAGTCAAGTTTCAACTTAATACGTCATCTCTGAGCTAAATTCTAATCGCCTGTTTTGTCGCCAAGAAATACCTCCTTTCTCTGCCAGTTGGGGAAAGGAGCGTAGCGAAATTTGCGTGGTCAGGCTGAAGAGCAGGCCTCATGTCCTGAGTCTCGCCAAATAAAATATTAAATAAGGCATCGATTCAATTCAATCTCTAATTATGAAGCGTTGAAAGCGGCGTGGTCGCTTTGTCACATCGAGGGTGACTTTGACCGTTTCATTTCTGCTTTTATTGTAAGAAATAGTTAATAGTTCGCTATCTAGTGCCACTGTTTCTGGTAACAATTGAGGGTTGAATAGCGTCAAAATATTGGTGTTTGTGTTTGTCCAGTATATGCATCAGGAATGCACTGAAAACGTTAGGAGCCACTTCCCGTAATTTTTAGAAATTTCCATCTTTGGGGATCATTTTCTTAAAAACTACAAATAGAAGGATGCTCAAATTTAAACAGAGCATCTAGCACAGTACTGTAATACTTAAATCGCGCTGATTTGTAAAAATTAAATACTTTAGACAATATTCTTATAAATGTTAGTACTTTTAAGAACAAAACAGATTGCAAGGTACTAAAATATATATTTAAAAAACTAGTAATATTTTTTTAAAACCACGTTAAAATACTTATAACTTCGTTAAAATACTTATAAGTAATGAATCCACCCACCTAAGATTTTAAGTCTGTAAATTAAATAGTTTCCGAGAAAATGTTCCTTACATTAACATTGGCGAGATAGGCCATTCCGGCTTCCCTTAAAACTGCAGTTTTGGGCAAATTAGAGACTTCAATCTAAAAGAGATATGTGCGAAACGTTTTAGTGTTTTTTGCTTTATCCGAGGAAAAAGTACAAGAAAACAATTCGAAGCCATTTCTGAGAAAATTTTGAAAATGTTCTTGATACTTCATATAAAGTAACCCAAAATTAACACCCTAAGTTTGGTCATATAGTTAAGGGAATGTCAATTTTTTTTTAAAAGAGCATCAAAATGTGAATCTGAATTCGTCAGGGGTAGCGTTGACTACAGGTGAAGACGGACGAACGTTTTTTCGGTCTCTAGGACCCACAAATCGAGGATTTTGACTACGCAATATATGAATTAATTTACTATACTTAAGAACAAGATTTGTTCACTTTTTCTGGGCTCCACAATAGGAATATTTCAGACAAAAAAAATCGCTGATATTTGATGCAGCAATGCAATATTTTCCCCCTTACTATGCGAGTACGTAGTATGACGAGAACGCGTTAAAAGCACACGCGGCCCACGCCAGACAACACGCACTTACAATGCAGCACTAACTGCTTAGAGAAGGAGACCGTTGAAATTACTGTAATATCGTCCGCGCAGAAGCGACTAGCCGCATCTCAAGCTTCATTTTTCAGAGTGGGATTGAGTATTGATTCCTGATGCATCAACCAGGAGGAGGATAGAAAATGTTGTGAGCGTCCCTTGGCTCGTTAGAGTGATGCAGCATCAAATAGACGATGTGTGAGATACACTTACAATTACGAGTTGTTAGAGGGAAGGAGAGGTTCAGGAACTTGTAACATGCACTACGTACTCCGCCTCACAATTTGGAAGTTTGCGTTCTTGTTCTCTCGTCTGTATAGCTTTGCTGCTGTAGGTTTGTTCTTGGTGGTTTCATTGCTCCTTTGGCATGTACCGGCGGTGACGGCGAACGTATGCTCAGGGGTTTACGGTCGCAGGTCTAGTGTTTGACAGGCGGCTGGTTTGCTCCCGGCAAAGCGCCAGAGAAGTAGTGAACTACAGTACACAAAGCGCCAGAACGTAGTGCGTTTGTGGTGCTCACCGAAATCGAATTCGTTGACGACTGCTTTGATCAGAGCTTTCAGTGGTTTCCATCTCTTTCAAGCGATTGCACGAATTCTACACCACGGGCTACGGATCATTCTTTCCCATTTACATCCATCATCATCATCATCATCATCATCATCATCATCCTCATCGTCTACCAAATTTGATTTGGTGGATGGATGGGGGGAGGGGGCTTAATGGGACCTAGACACAGTCAAGAACTAGCTGGTCCCCTTCAAGACTTTGCAAATCATTGTTTGCAAAAGTCAAAATAGCTGCACACCGATATTCAACTTCGAAAGGCCACCCTCTGAACTGTGCGTTAGTGCTTTGAATACACGATTCTTTGAGTGAGGAAACATTCTAGTATTGCTAAGCGATGCGATTAAATCGCACCGAAAATCGTATACTCACTTCAATTTTATCGTGAAAGATTCTTTCCCCTTCAATTTAATTATACGTTTATTACAGGCCGCTCTATTCCGACTACCCATTCTATAATGTGGGGGTACCCAGACACCCCCAACTCCAGATCCAAATCTCCAAAAATGTAATAGAAGCTTTAAAAGGTCTCATATAAAAAAATGCAGCTTTAGAAACAAAACTCGTATTCCCCCACGTTTAATTGAGATCCACTTCCCGAGTTACTCCCGATGGCATAGTGCACTGGAGCGTAACGTGTACCTAGAGTGAATAATATTCTCTCTTTCGAAACACTAATCGCAGAGAAGTGCCTCAGTTGATATTTTATTGATTGGTTCATTTATTACTCTTTCTAGACGGGGCAACTGCTAAGGTCCCGTAACTGTAGTCTGTGTTTCATAGCAGGATGCGGTTGTAATCTTACCCAGGTGATAGCGAGATCCTGTCCCACCCTGGACGTCGACGTGCTGCATTTTCTTTAACTATATATCTACCGCCACCGGGGCACCACCTTAGTCGAGACACGCTCTAAGCTAAATGATGTCGTAGGCTTCCGCGGCCAGAGGCATGATTTGGGCTGTCGTCACGTCGGCCCCTCAGCCATCGACGCGGCGTCACCCGGACAGCCCAGATCAAAGCTCCAAGCTCCCGGTGTGTGTGTGGTGCATGTAAGCATGTGTGCAAGTAAAGGGTGAGGATACGGCAGGGAAGAGGAAAGAAAAATCGCGCGAGGACATGGTCCGTTTGTTAGGGTACTGCTCCGGCATTCGCCTCGTATTGATCGACGAAACCACGGAAAACTACCGATGAGAGCAGCCGGCCGCTAGAATTCTCCTGCAGACAGCGGCAGAGCCTCGCGTGGAGCGAAACGCTCTCCGCCTCGCCGCGTGGCGCTGGGCGAGAGCGGTTGTCCTTCGGCGGAGTCGCTGCCCCAGGGCGCAGCGCCTAGCGGCAGGAAGTGCAGGCATTCGCTATCGGAAGTCAACGCTCGCCTGATAGACACTCCCCTCTTTACGACGACCGCTCGCGTATTGTTCCGGGAAGCGCTGCGTCTCGGCCGCGCTACGAACTCTTGAATTCACAAACCAAGCCTTCCGTTCTCACGACTCGAGATTTTTGCCAGCTGCACAAGGCACGCGAGCGCGTTCGGTGTGATGGGAACTGCTGCGGAGAGGCAGGATGAGCTTTGGAACTCACGGAGTTTGGAGTGGAAACGATGTCGACGGTTTATTTAAGTTGCCATTTAGACGATGCGTGAGTTTTGAAATAAGTTAAATAATGGTTACGAAAACATAGATAGTTTTTTATACTATTCACTACAATTCTCTCTCGGTAGTTACGAATGTTATAAAAAATAATTAAAAATTCGCTGATATCGCTTAAGTGGTTATGAAAATATATATCAACCGCTCTTAAAGGTTTTTTTATGATTTTCAAAATCAAATTGACTCATCCAACCATATGAGTAGAGCGAATATTTAAATTCTTAACAACTAAATAATTTGGTTACGTATCAAATATTGCATTTAAAAATAATTTCTGAGCATATCCAAAATAAACACGAGTTGCAGGTTTTTACCGTTTCCAGATTTCTAAATTGTTCGGCTTTTTCTGACTTTTATGAAATTTCTCTATTAATTCCTTTTTCCAAAATGTTTACATCATTCGTTATCTAGAAATTTTGAGTTGTTTGACGACTCCATTCATGATACATTTTCCGATTGTTAAAAAAATTGAGTTTTGTGAACACAGCAACCGTTTGAGCTGCACTCCAAGGCACCTTGAGGGATGCAAACGCAGCTTTGTAAGTAGATAGTCGCATCCCGTCGCCCGGGGCGAGGCGGGGCGAGCAGGGCCGTGGCAGGGGAGCGGGTGGAGCGGGAACGGGAATGGCGGCGGGCGAGTGCAGCGGGGACGGGGCAGGCGGGACGGCCCAGGCAGACGCCCAAGGGCGGAGGGGCGAAGTGGGCGGGGCGAAAGTGCAGGCGCGGGGCGGAAGACTATTTAGAGCCGGGCCTTAGGGAGGAAGGGGCGTGGCGCGGCCAGTGGCGGCTGTGGCGAGGGCTCAGGGGCGGGAGGCCAAGGTGGACCGGTTCGCGTGGAATGGGGGGAACCATTGCGGACGGGAGAAATGCGTGCAGAGCAGGGGCGGGTGGTCAACAGCGTGCGGAAGAGCGCGAGGTCTGCGGAGAGGGCGCGGGGCGGGCGAATAGAACAGAACGCATGCTGCTTATGAGGTAGGTGGAAGGGTTGTGTAAGAATGAGGGAGAGAATCAAAAGTGAAAATAGTAGAGTCGAAAATGGAGCGAGGAGAAAAAGATGTAACTATAAGAAGCCGGGAACTGGCACGGGGAGTCGAAGCGTGCAAAGGTGCAAAAAGAGAGGTTTTGGTATCGAGCGAGGCTCGGTGACGAGAGCGAGTGCTGATGTCCTGCTGGGTGACGGGAAGGAAGCAGAGGTTCGGGGAAGATGGGACGGTGCTGAGAGGTGCGGGAAGGGAGGAGAAATGCTGATTGGCGACGCGGGGAGAGAGGGATGGTGCGGGAAAAGAGGGTAGCGAGCGAGGAGGGGAAGGTGCTGGGTTGTGAGGCGTGGAAGGGAGAGAGGAAAGATATGTGCTGTTGGAGGTGTTGAAATGGGAAGGAGTGGGAGGAAAGGCAGGCGCGGCGAGGCAGAAGAACGCGCAGGGAAGACTGGGGAGGGGGCGAGGGAGGCGCTGAGAAAGGTGGGAACGGGACAAGAGGAATTGGGTGGGTGGGGGAAAGGAGTGGTTCTGGGAAGGCGGGTCAGGCGAGGAGGGGAGACTTTGACCGGAGAGCAGCTGAGTGGCGAGGCAGGGAGAATGAGAAGATGCCGCGTGGAGGGGAACGGGAAGAAAGTTTCTTGCGAAGGGCAGGGCGGGAGAGGGGAGGTGCAGAGAGCAGGGACGTTGAGAGGTCCGGGAAGCGAGAGCCGAGGAGGAAAGTGTTGGGTAGGGTATGGGGAGCGGGGAGGGGTAAGAGGCGCTGGGTGGGGAGAGAGCAGGCTGGAGCGGGGCGGGGCGGAGAAGGCTGGTTGGGTCCTTTCCGACCCAGCCTACAGAATTATGTAGGTATACGTATACACCCAACCCATACAAATGTGCAGGTTAGAATGTTTGTAGTTTTCTCGTAAATGTGTTGTTTGTTCTCGTTCAGACAGGTACCCATCGTTTGTGTAGGTTGTTGAAAATCTGTAGTAAAGGATTTTGTCTTGTACGACCTTGCGTTTAGCGGTAGAACGTTGTTAGTTTCGATTAAGACAGTCTTAGGACTATAGGACATCATTTTTGTTCTTCTTCAAAAGTGTGGATGTGCAGGGGACGGGGTCGGGGGTCGGGAGGCGAGGGCGAGACCCACCTTGGCGATGCACTCGTTGGCCTTGTAGAGCAGGATCTCCGACATGCGCTTGATGGCGATGGAGAAGGGGATGACGGTGTGCTCGGCGGCGCCCGCCGCGGAGTGCGCGCCGCCCGTGCACAGCGCGCAGAACACCGCGTCGCACGTCTCGCAGAACAGCAGCTCCTGCGCACACCCGCACACCGGCACGCTCGCGCTGCGCTCGCCGGGAACACCGGCCCTCCGCGTAAGGCGGCTCCGCACATTCGGCCCCATCCCCCGAGTAGCGAGCTGATGTGTTCGGCGAATGTTCGCTCCCTTTGATGTGTCGACAGGCGGTGGGCAGGGCGAATGCCGAATGTTCGGCGCACGGCGAATCGCAAGCAACCCGTCCACACTACTCGGGATTCGGCGAGCGGTTGCTCGGGATTCGCCGAATGCCGCATGTGTGGAGCCGCCTTTAGCCGAAAGGCCGAATATGCCTTTGGGAAGTAAAGGAGTGACAAGAGCTGAGTGACTTGAGTACGAGCATTTAAAGTTTAAATTATGGGTGGTGATCTCTCTTAACACTGTTTGGGAGATCGCAATTATGAATTCAAATTTTACAGAACTAAATTTAAAACTAAATACGCGATATTTAAGGAAAATACACATGTTTATTTGATGTTCGAATAATATTCATAAAATACATACATTATATAATAAATACACATACATATAAATCACATAGACTGCACGTATAAATCAACACCAAGAAATGTTAACTTTGTATTTAGAATAAAAAAGTGGAATGAGGTAGCAGTCGTAATTCATAATACAATATTGCTATATAATTCTTACAATGAAACCAAATACATATCTTACTAGACCAAGTTCAACTTCACATTTCCTCCAATTTGCATCCATTAGAATGCAGTTGAAAAGCGCAATCATCGCGTAAATTAACGAGCACCTAGCTATAATATCAAGCATAAATGTAATTCTTAAAGGTAGAATGTAAGCCAGTAAAACCAATTAAAAACATATGAGTAAAAAGCACCAATCAATTTTAAAATGTGCAAACACATTGGGCAATATATTTTATACAATATGGTACAATGCATATAAAACAATGCTGTTCTCTTTAAGATAGAATTTAAACGAAACAATCTACTCTAATCTTGACACAATGAGTATACTACTATATACACACAGCATATAAAAGATCTCTACAGTCATGACGAAATTGCCATTCGTTGCACATATCCATTTCATTATATTTCCGACTTTTATGTTTTGTCTTTTTTAACACACATTTTTCAAAACGAAATTATCTCTCCGCGTCAATTACCGATACTGCTGCCTCGTTACGTAAACAGCGCTAAAATGTTTGGATCAGTTTCACTTGAAACTTTGTTTTCACGTCTTCAATATTAATAACTGCTGAAGTCTGGATTGTCAGAAATAATAAGCCTTCACATTTCTCTCGTACCGGTTGGCCTGAAACTCGTGTGATATTCTGAATTTGCTTAACAATGAGGTCCGCAATAATCAGTGAAATCATCGATGACAAAAGAAGAAGTAGCTGACATTGTGTAATTGGAAAGTTCGAGGATATGGTATTCTATAAGAGCTACTGTACTCTTCTGTTTTTACATTATTTGAAAGCATTTTCATCGAAGTATGTAACTTTAATAAATTTGTAAATATATCTGGAAGTAATTTATTTTATGACACTATTGTTAATTAAAGCAGTTTATCAGTTCTTGGTATATGCTACTTCTTATTTACATAAGATTGATTAAAATAATAACTGATTAATTCCTATTAAACCGATTTTTAAGGTTTCTCGAAAGAACTTATCTAACATAAGCCACAACATTCTCAAAAACATCGCTTATGTCATACGTCTTTTCATTTGAATTGAACTGTAAGAATCACGTTTCTTTCATCACACGTTTTTCAGGAACGCGTACATCCTAGGGATTTCCACTGATTTAATGGATGATGTACGCAAATTTCCATAATGTGGAACAATATTATTTTTAAACAGCTGGGATTTGAGGTGAACAATAAAAGATGTGTATGCTGGATTTTATATATAAAAAATGTTCATTATTTTTTTTTTGAAATTGTTTTCAAAAACACTTTTGTTGAAAGTGTTTATAATATGAACACGTCAGGAGGTCTGCACAAACAAGGAATGTTCGGTACCGCTGCTATACAACATGATGAGTGGAAGTATTTGTCGCACGGCGGTTCACTCACTCACTCACTCGTACACTCACTCACTCGTACACTCACTCACTCGTACACTCACTCACTCGTACACTCACTCACTCATACACTCACTCACTCATACACTCACTCACTCATACACTCACTCACTCGTACACTCACTCACTCATACACTCACTCACTCACGCATACACTCACTTACTCATACACTCACTCACACACAGACCGTTGGCATTCACTACGACCGTCGCCGGCAGAGGGTAGGGAATGCCACGCAGGGAACGACCCAGATCGCCCCCGCAACGCGACGGCGTCCGCCGCGGAGCCTTGACCGCGACCGCGCAGGGGCGGTCACCCACGACCGGCAGCACGGGGCGCGGCGGGCCGCCGGGAGTGCGGGGGGGGGGTGCGCGGCGAGCGAACGCATTGTCGTAAAAGGCGCAGCTGGCGCGCCGGCGGTGGCGCAAGAAACGCCGCGCCAGAGGCAGCGCTGCTGCGCAAAGCCGCCTGCCCTTTCGGAGACGACGCTGCGGCTGGCGGGCGAGCAGTGCGGCGTACACGGCGAAAACGCGCCGATAGAAGCGCTCTTTTACACCGCACGCGCATCCTCGGCCTACAAATGAAACTCAGTCTAAAATCCGTGTTTTGAAATAAATCAAGTTCTCACCGTGATTATCTGATTTATTCAGTTTGAAATTCTAGTTTAAAATAGGTGATGAATTAGGCTTTTCTTTTCTATTATTTAGGACATTTTGAAGTAAACGAAAATAAATGAGAGCTTTGAAAAAGAAAACAAATTACAAAATAAAATTAACTGGCAAAATGAATTTAATATCACAAATTTTCGACTTCAACGAAGTGTTCATTTCGTAGATGGGCACAAAATATCCGTTAATTGTTTATTTCCATTATGAATTTATCTAAATAGCAATTTTATCAATTGTTGAATAAGACGCGAATGCTTAATTTTTTTAATTTGTAAATGAATCACGTTTCAACCTAAGCTTTTCGTGGTCGTCACGCATTAAAAATGAAGCCTAAAAAGTCATATAGAAGACTGTGAAATCGGAAATGATAGTTCTGTATTCATGAGTGATGATTTTACTGCCTCGTAACGATTTTGTTTTGTATACTTTGCAATTATTTGTTTCTGATTCATTTAAAGTTGAATCACGAATGAATTTAAGGACCACATTAGTGGTCTTTAACGCAAGCATGATACCGATATCATTGTTCGTTCATTTTATTTGCTCAGAATGTTGCAGGATTGTGTGGAAACTTTGGAGATTTTGAACAAAACCCATCAAAATCTATTGGGCTCCATATTTACAAAATACTGACTGGTAGCAGACTACCTTTAGTTTTCTACGCATTCTTTCCAACGCGTTGGTAATTAAGCTAGTGATGTATACAAGAGCATACACTTTCTCGCATTTTTTTTCACTTTTGACATTTTCGAAAATTCAGAGCTCAGCAAAAATTATACTTCAGCAATTGTAAGAAATTTTGAACTTACTGTGAAAGCTTCGTGTAAAGTAACTCCCAAAATAAAAATATCAGTTTCATACTCGCAGGTCATCGGAGTAGACCAGATTAATCGGGAAATTTCAAAAAAGGAGAAAATTGTCTAAAAGAACAGATAGGCACACGTTTTGCCGTATACTATTTTTCCGGTATCAAGGACTCACAAATCGTGGATTATGACAATACAACGTATTTGAGGGAGTAAGTTTTTGTATATAAGAGGAGTTGTCCACTTTCGATATCAGGGCATCACAAAACGAGTTTTTCGGGCGAAAATTCGAAGATTTTTCTTGCAGCCTTATATTACTTTCTCTTTACCATGTAAATAGTAACGCGTAAATAGTAATGAATCCTTAAAGATGATGTATGTTGTAGATGCCTCACTAGTTAGTTTCCATTAATCTTTAATTACTAAACCTTTAGTGAAAACGCAACAAAAACTATAATATTCCGTCGGCCAGTGAAATTGATGCACGTGGAAATTGACGCACTGGGTATTATTAGGAAAACATCCCAGAGATCTACTTTTCGTATTGGCTAATACAATCATGAGAACCATCTTATAACTAAAACATTGGTAGTAAAGAAGTTGCATTGTAAAAATATTTTTGTTTCGTCTAAGAAAGAGTATTACCAAACCGATTAAAGCATACGAACGACAATAAAGCTTCTAAAAACATGCATAACAGTGTGGCAATCGAACTTTAATGATCGACGTTGAAAAACACTTATTCCCCGTTACAGCTTCGTAAACCATGATGTATTTCGTTTTCTTGGCAACATAAAGGATTTTACACCCATTTGGAACAAATAACTATCTACTGCTGGGTATTTTACTTTATTATCACTACAATTTAGAAATGAAATATGTTTATTTGTTTGCGCATCCTCGAGGTAATTCTCATTTAAACATCGAAAGAGACGGTTAGCACGTTTTGAGCAAATGTACGCTATTTAGATACAGTCGGACCTCCATATATCGAACCTCTATATATAGAAATTCTCTATATATCGAATTATTTTACTGTCCCTTGAAAATTCCATTTAAAAACATTTCTATACATCGAAAATTATTTCTATTGCATATATCAAATTTCTTTTCTGAATAGACTATTTCTTCTATGAAATAAAAATGAACAGTACATACTATAAATTACGTTCAACAATTCAGCAGACTTATTGATTAGACAAAATGTTCCAGTCGAAGTATTTCAGAGGGTTAACAAGCGCGAACAGTATTTTGAACGGAATGCATCATACTCGCAATAAGGCAATACATTAAAAAAAATCAATAATTTGGTACTTATGCAATTTTAATTTCCTGTCATTATTCATAAATATGTGGTACAAAGTATTAAAACATTTGTTAATTATTAATTGCTGAATTTCTATTTTACGCATATTTTTTTCAAAATTGAAAGCACATCCAAAATTTTCATAGTTATTTCTATTTCTCGAAGTTTTTGTATAATGAATATTATCGAAGGAACTGTGGATTCGTCAATATGAACTGTCAGATTTGATTGATTAATTGATTGTTAGTAATTCCGGGCGCATTAACTACCAGGTTCGCTGGTTCCCTAATTGTAGTGTATGTTTTTGTTCGGGAGGTGGCTATGGTCTTACCCCGCTGGTTGGCGAGATTCGGCGCCACCCTACCGTCGGCTAGCGGGGGTTTCCCCAACCAGGTATCTTCCACCAGCAGGGCACCCCCACCCCCAACCGGGACAAGCTCTAAGCACCCGACCGGTGTCCCGTCGTGGTTGGTAGTGTAGTGCATGTGAGTGTGCACATAAGGGGTGAAGATAGAACAAGGATGAGGTAGGAAAGATCGCGCGTGGTCCGTGGTTCGTTTTGATAGGGTAGTGCTCCGGCATTCGCCTGGTGTTAATCGTAGGAACCACGGAAGACTACCGATCAGAGCAGCCGGCCGCTAGAATTCCCCTCCAGACAGCGGCTGAACTCGACCTAGCTAGGTAGGTAGTGTCGAAAATCCTGCTCCCGCCGTGACTCTACCCTAGGTCCTCGCGGTCAGAGACACTGAAATGTCATGTTGATGTTCGAATCCACGTCTTCAGGTCGCACCCAAGAGGGGGAAGGATTTAACTCGCCATTTGAAGCCAATTATACGATTGAATTCGACCTCGCTGACAAGTTAGTGTCGAAAATCCTGCCACCTTCGGGAGTGGCAGTTCAGAACCTCCCGGACAGAGGGACTGCAGGGACATCAGTTGATGCCCTGAGCCATTTCTTTCATGTAGATGGAGGTCCGACTCTAGTTCATTCGCTCTTTCTTTTACGCGGTGACGGCGCGCGCCCCACTGTGCGTCCGGCGGAGGCTGCGTGCACGTGTGTCGGCGGAGCGGCGCGCGAGAGGTTGCAGCAGACAGGTTCCTTATAGAGTTGCGACGTCGGCGACAAAACATCTACACGCGTTTTAAAATATCTGTGTTCAAAATCAAAACATCGATGTTAATCATACATCGCTCAAAAACTGTCCATGTTTTTAAACATCTGTCATGCGCAAGCATTGACAGCCCTCCCTGAGTGCGTCACGCGAGGAAAGGCGTTGGTAATACAAGGCCATCCGGGTCGTCTCTGGGGTGAGAGAAGAAAGCTCCATGAAGGTACTACAAAACGGCCTTCGCTTCATTCGATCAAGCGACTGAGGTATCATCAGTTATTGCGTATATTAACTTTTACAAAATATGATTACGAGTTACAAACAAAATATCTAAAACGTGAAATTATCGTTCACCGTACTTCGATGGTAAATAAATAAGGAGTTTGTACACGCCATAGCTTCAGTAATACCGATCTTCAGCGCATGCGCATGTGCATTAAAATGGTGCCAAACTTGAACTGCGCATGAGCAGAACATCGGTAGTGCTTTAACGTTCGAGGTGGCACAAACTCCCTAATTCAGACTGCAACATATCGATGTTTGGAACATCGACATCAATGTCGCATCCCTAGATCATTTTACCCCGCCCGCAATGGCACTCGCGAGCGCTGTTCTAGGTTTCGGTCTTCGTCCCGCCTCCCGAGTGGACAACGGACCTCCCTCTTGGTTTTGTTCCTGAAAAGCTTGCCCATCTTTTTCTCACAGAACAAGCAGAAAACGTATGGCCTCACGCACCTCATCACCCATAAAGAAGGCACGCTGATCGGAGAACATTGGGTTCTAAGATAGAATTGCCGCTATTTTAGATTATCCATCTACTATCTGGATTTGAAATGTCGTAGGATCAAGTTGCGTTTTGGATATGTATGTGATTAGAATGCTTATGCGTTGCTTTGGATATGTGTGTGTTTTTGTAAGCAAGCATACACAGGCTTATTGAGGGAATGGCAGATTTAAGGAATGTGGACTTATTATGTAATTCACCCTTGACAGTGACTTTTCATTGATATCAACAAATTTAACTATCCAGAAACTAATTTAAATCATTTTTAGCGAAGTTCATGAGAAGGATTGTGGAGCAAAATAAATGAAAAGTGTAATTAAATCTGAATACCAGTATTTCTCTCCTTGGAGTGTCGTTGGCACCTTTTGGTCACAGACCGAAGCTTTAATTAATGATCACTCTTTCAACACGCTGTTTTGCCTTATTCTCCGAGTCCTCGGTCAATATAGTTGAATTCGGTATCAGTTCAATTGTATTCTATCACTTTTTGAGACAACCACCCTCTAGTGGTCTTTCTTGGCAACGCTACTCAATACGATAGCAAGTTCTGTGGCTGTTTGATAAGCTACTTGATCTTCAAAGAGAAGATTTTATATTTTTAAAATAAGCTTTGGCGTATTTTCTACATCTTCTGAGTTAAGTCAAAATAGAAGCCACTGACAGGAAAATTTTTAGGAGGAAGAATATTTTGTTTGACGTTTCCTTCAAATTATCCACGAACGCCGCATCAGAATCAGCATTTGCATTTTTTCATCCCCATCGTAATTCATCCCCCACCTCCATTTCCCAGATAAAGCTGATCACCCCTTCCCAATGATCTGAAATACTAAGGAAATTTAGCGCCACGCAAAAGGTAGCGACTTTATGCACTAACAGTCACGCGATCGACATTGAAGTCATAACGTCGTATACCTTCATAATTACGGTGCACGCCTGTAGGAATCTCACCGGCCCCAAAAGCGGCAAAAAAGTCGACCGCTGTAAAAAAGAAAGGTTGCATTTTCCCAACTTTGATAAACTGATTCTCGTATGCGATGCAGTGACAATTATCACAACACCATAACTGAAGAGAATTAACGGAAAATGTTGGAAATGTGACACGTAAGAAATTCGCGAAAATTAAGTTTAAATCATATCTTCGTGTAGAGTGATGTTCTATGCAATAACTAACGCTGTTATTAGATAGTCCCTACATTCTCTATTTAAGCCGAATCAAAATACCAGACTCCTTTTCATCGCGTAGAGCCAGTTAATCTAAAACTTTCGCATAGCGGAGATTTGTTTACGCTTGACTCATATCATGGTTCAAAGGTCTCACCATTCGCAGACACTATTTGATACATTATGCAACTTCTTTATTCAAAGCTTGAAACGCTTCTTTTTATTGATTATTTCGTGTTCCCAGGAGCGTCAATGGCTATGGTCGTTGGTCCCGTAAGTGTAGTGCTTGTTGTGTCATGGGACGTGGAGGTAGTCCACCTCTCCCTGGATATAAAGATCCGGCGCCGACCTACGCAGGCGAGGTTTTCCCCAACCAGGTGCCTCCCTCAAGCTGGGCACCGCCACAGTCGGTACAAGCTCTCCCATCTGGACTCCCGATATATGTGGTAGTGTAGTGTCTGCAAGTGTGTGTACAAAAGGAGTGAAGATAGAACACGGACAGAAAGATCGCGTGTAGTCCGTGGCTCATTTGTTTGGGAATTGCTCGAACATTCACCTGTTAACAAAACACGAAAAATAACCGATCAGAGCAGCTGGTGGGTAGAATTCTCCTCCAGACAGCGGTTGAATTTGACATATCTCCTTGGCTAGTGTCGCAAATCCTGCCACCGTCGGGACTTGAACTGTGAGACTTCCAGGTCGGAGGCACTGTAATGATATCAGTTGATGCCCTCAGGCACTTACCGCTGAAATGCGTCTTTTGTTATAATACATATCGCAATGTCCCAACTGCTAAAGGTGAACTGAACGTCGTTCGTATCGATCGTACACCTTCGTAAGTCCCTTGATCAATAGATTTAAGGATAGCACCTTACGCCTAAAACTCCCTATTCAAACAAAAATGTGATACGTGAGCCTGCCACTGTTTCTAAAGCGGATTAGTACCGGCCCGACAATGCGTGTGATTCAGAGAATTGTGGTTCGTAAAAGCCCTGTCCCTAACCGCCATTTCCACTTCATAATTGCCCATTCTCCGTCCTCTGACCCATCTCCTCATCCCTTCACCACTCTCCCTGGAGCGGGCGGCCGCCGCAACGCACGGAAATAGCACTGACATCACTTCTGTCGCGACGCGAGGAGTGCACGCCGCGTGTTCCCGGGAACAAGCTCAAAGAGATTGCACTGAAAATCCCGGGAAGGAAATCAGCAGACGAAGGAGAAAGCATTCACTAGAAACATTAATTCTCTGGAAAGCATTGCAATACGAAAACAAGAAAGCAGTTTAGTATTCTTTGCTTCAGAGGTGGATACATTAGAAACAAGCGCGTGACGTTGAACGGACGATGGCGACGCGTTCCTCCACGAACCTCGTCTTCCCAGAACTGAGAAGAGTTTTACACGTGGCCCCGGTGGCAACCCATGTGCCAGCGACTGCCCCGGGCGGTGACCTTAGAGCTACTATTTTCGGCAGGCCTGGATTAGAGTGAAGGAAAAATCGTAGAGATATATTGGCTCTCACAATACTCCCTGGAAAACAGCAACAAGAATGACGCGACTGCCAGCGGCACCAATCAGCCGGGTCCGAAAGCTTCAGGCGGGACGCCCACGCTCAAGTCGCATACTCAATGAGCCCACGGAAGCTTCCAGCGCTCGCGCTACATTAGCTACGCGGTTCCTTAGCCCTATTTCAAGTCTCCGACTCGAACCCTTGGACCTCTCAATCAGAGTCCTGACGATGGCGGAATTTCGGCATCGGCTGCAACACTAAGTCGCGTTCACCCGTGTCTGGAGGATAATTCTAGCGGGTGGCTCCTAGGGCTCGGCGTATTCTGTCATCAATAACAGGTGAAGAGCGGAATAGTACCCTTACAAAGAGGCAATGGTCCGCGCGCGATCTTTCCTTCCTCTTTGTGCTCCTATCCTCTCCCGTTACTTCCAGATACATCTACATACAGTGCACACTCACATACTAGTATGCCAAGAGACCAGTCGGGAGCTTAGCGCTCCTCTCCGCTCGGGCGTTGCCCCCACCCGACGCGTCGCCGTCCAGTGCAGGAGGGACGCCGCCTCATCGACGGAGGGTACTACAGAAAATCTTTAATTCCATCTATCAGAGTGATTCATTTCTGCAACAATGTCACCTTTAAGGATTTTCAAAGGTCTATAAGTGTTTCTTAATCAGAATTTTGGTAAAACACATGTGCTACATGTGTTGTTACCCCGGCGTTTCCATTTCACCCTGACATTTCTGTAGCCGATGTTCCCAGGCAAATATACAGTATTTGACAGGCCCTACCTGACGAAATGCTTGTGGACTGAACTGTAAAGTTTCCATATTAACTACTTCGAGCTAAGCAGTGTAGCGCTAATCATGAAAAGAGAGGACAGAGCAAATTATAATGTCGGATTAAAACTCCCAACACACAGATACGAGTAGATTGATGAAGTGCGCCGGCCTCACCTGGTTGATGTGCACGGAGCACTTGGGCACGACCTCCCTGCGCTGGCGCGACATGAGGTCGAGCAGCTGGTTGACGAGGAAGGAGGGCGGCAGCGCGGCCACGCCCCCGCGCGGCACGCTGATGAGCTCGCGGCAGATGGGGCAGCGGAAGGCGGCGGCGTCGCGCGTGTTGGAGGCGGCGATGCGCGCCAGGCAGTGCAGGCACACCGTGTGCGAGCACGGCAGCAGCTTGGGCGTGTGCTCGCCGCCGTCGTACAGGCCTGCGACACACACACGCCCACCCATCAGCCGCCGCCCGCCCAAGGCCTGCGCGCTCGCTCTCGCACGTGCGCCGCGACGCGCCGCGCCGCGCCAGCCGGCGGGATGGCCCCATGCGGACCTGCCGCAACAGCTTCCTGGAAGTCCTCGCGCAAAACCAGATTAAATACAAAACACTTTTTTTTTTGTTATTTAAGGTCGCATCAACTACTAGGTCATTAGCGACCACTATTGCTTGTAACGGTATGGTAACTGTGGATTGACACGATAATGATGATGAGGGTGAGGGTGAAAGGACGAAACACAATACAACCATGCCCGAGGCGGGACTCGAACCCGCGATCCTTCGGTCCGAGTTCGCTACTCTACTTAGCGATCTCGGCCACCGGATGGGCCAACACATTTTTGAAGGAGGACAGTTGAAGGTTTTGCAGAGAATAATACCCGTTTGAAAACGTCGTCACCAGAAATCTTCTAACAAGAGGACTAACTGTCAAATTGACAAAGAACTGAAATTTTCCCGTATAATATTCCTCAACGTTCGAAGTTTTATTATGTGCTGGTATGATAATTTAATTGATTTAAAATTTTACTTAAATATGTTAGCTCACATACAATAAGGGTTGTCATCACAATGCAATAAGCAGGCAAAAGATTGATAGGAAACAATATTATTGGACCAAATAAAATAATTAAATACACAAAACAACCCAAAATAGACATGCACTCCAAACACATAATGCCAAATTTCTTCATTTACATACAAATCAATTTTAACACGTTTTCAATACCAGAAAGGTTTCCAGTTTTTGAAATCCCAAGACTTCAACGCTCCAAGAGTATCTGACATACGTCGCCTAAAAACGTTCATATCACAAACGAATATGTTTGCTTAAAAGTGATTAAAATAGAGTTGCTTGTGCAACACTTTGTTCCTCAGGTTGGAGCTGGGGAGAGAATAAGCCGTGAGCCCGAGGTAACACTTGATACAAAAGGGCACTATAGGACTATTTCTTCCCCTTCTCTCTTCCAAGAACTATCATTCATTGCTTCCTAAGGAGCATAATTGAGATATTAAGCAGAACCGCAAAACTTATTTCGAATCTAATCTTAGCACTTTCTGTTGAATGGAGCAACAATAGATTACGTAAACGCTACGTTCCACTGAATTCTGCCAGAAAGTCATCCGTATTTACACTTGCAGTGACTTTTCAGTAAGAAGTACTTATCTTTTTTCTCTCTCGAGGAGTGTACGCTCTTGCATAGAACACAAGTATCCACTGACTTCGAAATTCAACCTATTTTTAATGGTCTTGCCGTATCCGTGACGAATTCAAACATCTGGAACTTTGCTTTCTTAAGTGATTATGTGATGCATGAAGAATTAAGAGTTACTTCAAACTTACTTTTTCCTCTTTCACAACGCAAAACGTCCACGCCACCCGGTGGTGCTATCCGCAAGCCTTCCTTACGATTGCCCCACCTGGGTAAGCAACGTCCAACGAGCGCTTGACCGTGAACTATACTCCTCAGATGTAGTGAGGCGATGATTGATTTAAAGACGACCAGCAAATGCTTCTATGGATGATTGGATTATTAATGGAATGATTGATTATTCCGCGTACCAGGCGCAACTACTACGGATCAACAGCTTCATACGTGTGGTGCATTTCTTTATCACGGGTGGTGACGGTGATTTTCACCCGCTGGATGGTGAGATCCGGCGGCGACCTAAAATTGGCATGCACGGTTGTCTTTATGCAGGTATCTCCCACCAACGGAGCACCGCCCCAGCCGGGACAAGGTGATCTACCAACACGTTTTGTGATGTAGTGCCCGTAGGCTGCTAAGGTAATTAGTCCCGCACGTTTAGTGCATTTTTTCATCGCAGAAGGTGATAATTTCCTCCCGCTGGCTGGCAAGATCTGGCGTCGACCAACCCATCGGCAGGCGGGGTCTTCCCACAACGAGGTGTCTCTCCCACTAGCGCTACACGTTCTCAGCCATACGGGACAAGCTCCAACATGTGTGATAGTGTAGGGCATGTGAGAGTAAGTGCGTCTAATTAAGGCATGAGAATAAGACAAGGACGGGGATGGAAAGATCGCGCGCGGGTCAAGGCCCGTTTGTTAGGGTTCTATTCCAACATTCGCCTGGTATTGACTGGAGAAACCACGGAAAACTACAAACCGGAGCACCCGGCAGCTAGAATTCTCCTCCAGGCTGCGGCGGAATACAATCAAGCTATCTAGCAACAAAATTATGTCACCGTCGGCACTCGAACCCTGGACCAGCCGGGCGGAGGCACTGCGGTGGCATCAGTTGGTGCCCTGAGCCTCCTCAGCCGTGCACTTGTGCGAAGCAGCACTTCGCATTGGCTCCCGAGTTACCGAGAGTTACTTCACGCTCGGTTTGTGTCGTAACGCAAGGCCTCAGCGACCGGACAAATAGCGTTGCCGCAACTCTTCTTCCGCAAACGCACGTGAAGAGCAGAGCGCGAGAGCGCCCTCCAGCGCCACGTTCGAATGGGTCGCTTTCAAACGCGTCGCTGAGCGGCAACGCAAGCAAAGCCACAGCTCCGAAGGCCGCTCGCCTGCAAACACAAGCTGCGCAACCCTCCGACGAGCCACCTGGTCGGGACCAGGCACCCAAGAGCTCACCACTGGCCGAGCCAGCTGCCGGCGGCTAGTGCGTGGGATCTACATTACTCATTTCCAATGCGCGCACAAACGGAAAGAAAACTAGAATGCAGCATCCGACCATGTGAGAGGTATCAATGGTTTAGTTAGATACGCGGTCAAAATCCAGAAATAATGAAATAGTTTCGATTTTGTCTTACAAACACAAATATTTATTTATTATTGTATTATTTCGCCTATTTTCATTTTACTAGTTGGAATTCACATACTCAACGCGTCACTGCTTACGTCACAGCAAGTCTCCAAAGAAGATCCCATCCGCAATAAAATATTTGCTGTTCGCGTGTTGTATACTGGAAGTTTTTTAATATTCTAGATATGTAAAGAACTGTTGTTTACTATATTATGTTATTGCAGTATTCGTTAAGACCGTTTTTGTTAAAATATTTAATTTTTTGCTGTGTTATGCGTTATATGTTTTATGCTGTTTTATTTGTGTTCCTTGAGGAGTGTGCGTGCTACGTTTTGGAAAATCATTTTGCATGACTTTGTTCATCAGAAGTTTTGCTGTTGCATGTCACTATTTTATTCTATTACCGGTTAATAAATTTACCTGACCACGGCGAATTGCAGTCGCCTGACAATTGTTTCATTAGGCAACCCGCTTGACGTTTATGCGTTACGTCCTTTCGTGTTGCAGCGTCCCCTGCAACTGTCAGACTACATTAGGATTGGCCAGGACATTTAGGAGATGGAGCGGAAGACAAGGAGGAAGAGAATAAGAAAAGATAAAGACGAGAATAAAAGACGCAGGGAGAAAACTGAGTAGACGAGGAGGAGAAAGGTGAACATGAAGAAAAAGAGCAAGGAGAATAAGGTGAAGTGACCGGAATAGGAGAAATAAAAGAGGAGACCTTTTCGCCCCCACCCCTCTCCCCATCACAGCACAATAGTGCGTTTCTTATTCACTTTACGAATCACGAGTTTTGCACGTTTTTATTTTGCGCTAAAGGAGCCTTGGTACATTGGAGCCCTGATAGCTAGTTTGCCAACAACAACAAGCAGTTTTATGCAACAACAAGAAGCAATTTTCCTTAACATTTGAGGATACAAAGAGAAAATCTATATTTTTTAAAACAAAGAAACATGTGTGGAAAAAACGATCAAGTTGAGTGTTCTTGAACCAAACATTACATTTTCAGTTAGAAATTAATATAAATATATTAAAATATACTCTTGAAAGAAGAATCAAATATTTTCGTTTCTATACATATTCAAGTTTTAAATTTATTCTAGGAGTGTGTGCTGTAAACACCTAATTAGTTGTAAACAACTATTGTTTTGGGGAAAGTTCAATGAATTTTTTTCATAAATAAGGCAATTGCAAGACTTCAACATACTTACTTCAACATACTTCAAGGAATCTCAAAACTTGATATTTATAACCAGACGTAATGCAGTTTCAATCCAAGAAAACCATTTACTAGGTTTACTCTTTCAGACGATTTTCTCCAAATTTCTTATTACCCGTTCGATCTGAACGAAGGGATATTTTTTATTTGGGGGTAATTTCATGAAGTCTAAAAACAATTTTTTAAATTTTCTCACAAATGGCTCGAGGTCTTTTTATTAAACTACGTCCTCATATAGCTTAAAAGAATGGCGCAGGTCTCATTTTCTTGGAATTTCGAAAATTGCAAAAGTTCTAAACTTTTTTCGCCTTCTTTATACAACTACAATATTGAAGTTTTTTTCCTTAATGAGATCTGTCCTTCATTGACATATGTGACAAGGGTTCAGTGACATAGAAGGGTTCCATGGTATAACGGTTATCGGGCTGATGTACCCAAGTTTGTGGGTTGAAACCCGATCCAAGCAGTGGATTTTCAAGTTCGAAAAAAATTCCTTCGAAGGGAAGTAAACCCGGTTGTCCCATGTAGATTTTCTGCGTGTAAAAAACCTCAAGCCTAAAAGAAACCTCTGCGCTAAATTCAAAATGCGGGCCTGATGGCAGTCTCGTCACGTAAAATACGACAATCACCAACTAAAATTAACTAACATCTTTAAATAAGGTCACGTAGAAATTTTCAAAACAAAGAAACATTCGGACAATTTTCAATTAAATATAAGGAATTTTCTTACAAGCTTTTTTAAAATTTTGTCCTCATATATATCAAAGGACGGTAAAAAAAAGTGTTCCTGAACCCATTTTCGGCGAACTCTGTGTTTTCGAAAATTGCAAAAGTAGATAGTTTCGATACAGTTTTTTCTTAAACAAAATCTGTAAAATTATATCATTCAATAGCGTCATGTTTTCTAAGCAACGGGTAGTTTTTACGTAATTTTTTATTGATTTTAAAGCAAGTTATTAAAAGTTCTCTAAAATGGCTACAATGTTTTTTCACGTAAACCGTAAAGAACGCCTAAAATGCTCATTGTCGTTGAACTTTTCAAATTTTCAATAAAAAATACAGAAAGAATGTTCTGTTGTAGCACAACTAATTTCTTTACGCATCACTAGCGTATGGCTTCTATTTTCTGACTTAAAGATAATTCACTGTAGCAGAAATTCATTATGTTCACAACTTTCTATTTTGATGGTCCTTGATGGTGATGTCGAAGCGCTTCAACAAATAGTGGACGAAATGTTCCCACCTCTAAAATCACAGAATCACGGCGCTCTCTTTTTGAAGCACTGTTCGACTTCCGGGATGCGGTTTAGAATTCGTGGTTGCAGCGTCCTCGAAACGTTTAATATATCTAGAGTGGAACCACAAAATGCCATTTCGTTAGCTCTTTGACCGTAAACTTGCACGTGGGAAAGCCACAGGATGGCATAAACGCTATCAGATCTGGGAATTTTAATTTTTGTAATCGGGTATTAGTATTTGAGTATCCGTGACTTGCAATGCATTTGCGTTAAACAAACTTTCTTATTGAAGATTACATTATGTTTCAAATTGTATTATTGTATTTTATGAAAACTTAATATTTTGAACAATTCGTGTCTTTACAGATATTTTAAGTTTTCACCAAGGCCAAAAATGTCAGCAGAGGGAGCAGTGCCAATAGCTGTTTACAAAGGCCCAGGGGCCTTTGTAAGAAATAAGTTTGAAAAAGAGCTCACAAGAGCTTCATAAGGGCGCGGCCAAATGGCCGAGGGCCAATTGCTCCCTGTGCGAGAGCCTGATCATGAATGTCACCCAGGAATGGCGCCAAGACTCGTTCCACTATTAGCGAATGGGAAGACTGTGAATGAATGGGGGCGCGTGAGCCTGTAAATTATTCGTCGGAGCATGAATTGAGAGCATTTGCGCTCCATTTTTCAATTTCACGAACTATGAGCTTTTAAAAGTAGACACATTTGAGAATAGCATTTGAAATTTCTAACTCTTGAATGCACAAGTACACTATTAGTTCGAGTATTATTTTCCTCCACCTCCAACTCCCTTTTCTCATTCATAGAGGATCAAAAATTAACATTATAACTTCCATTGTGTTTCTGTCAAAATACATACATATAATATTACGCTCATATCACACATGTACATATAATAGTACGCCCACTAAGTGTAAAAAAGTGTTCATAGTTCTTGTATTACATTTTTTGCATTATTCATTAATTTTTAATTCTCTTAGAACAACCATTTCACTGGACCATTCTATTCAACAGACATGTTTTCTGAGAACAATATTTAACACGTCCGACAAATATTGATATCTCCCACTTCATTCCCATCTAGATTTTCCAAACAACATAAATATTTCTGTATTTCGCAAAGGGAGCTAAACAATCTACCATCCAGAGTAATGGACACCATTTGCAATACCTATGTCAATCTCTAATTCCTAAAGTTGAAAACTTTACACAAGATTGAAAAGCATTAATTCGTTTTTTCAACAAAATAATATTGATAACAGCCGAATTAGTGGTTAACATTTTGCTTACAGAAAGTACAATTCATAAGCACAAAAACCTTTCAGGTAGCATTTTTGAAGGAACTGGCAATACCTTAATACAGTAAATACAGTATGATTAAAGCACATAATGCAGTATGATTTATAGGCATTTTAATTAAATAATTGAACGTGTTGTTAAAAAGAACAGATAAAGCAGCCTTTCTATTTAATAATCGACCAAATATGCAGCAACACTCCGCAGACTATCTGAATAAAGGGATAAGCATCCTCCGTCAATGACAACATAAGTCTCAATTCGCAAATGCAAAAACATTGAATAAATTGATCATCCTATATCAGCGTTCACCAATTACTAAAGTACAGGGTACATGATAACAAATACTACACTTAGAAGCACTTAAGAAATGCGCTTTAAATTTGTGAAATACCACATACTGTCCATGACGTTTGCCATTTCAAAATGTGGCTTCCAATGGAAATGTGTAGCAATCACATGTTCTCAGAACGTGAATCTTACTGACGAATTTGTAGCATGGTTCTCCACGAAGATGCGTTCATAGAAGTCGAGATTTCAAACTAAACAATAAGAATTTCAGCATTCATAGGCTTTTTAAATACTAAAAAAGGCTGCTGAACAAAACGAAACAATTTTTGTTCTCAAAAAGTAGCAAGCAAACTGTTTAAAAACAAATATAATAGTCTCGTATTATTCTGCAATAAATTAAATATTTTAATAAAAACAAACTTCATGAATACTGCAGCAACATATTACAGAAAATATACAGCATATTTTTCTACATACCAAGAATATAAAAAAAGTTTCTCTTCCTCATGCAACACACGAATAGCTAATATTTAATAGCAGGCAACCTCTTCCTTGAAGTCTTGCTGTTTCCCAATGTCAGGTGTGTCGTAAGCACTGACAAGCAGTATGAGAATAGATGGAATATCACAACCAAATATTTGCTTTATTCAATTAATATTGAAACTGTTTCATTGATTTTGTATTTTTTCCGAGTTACTAGGTTTTTAACGATATATTAGACTCAGACAACGTTTGGGAAGTTTCTATGGCGTGTGTGAGAGACAAGGTGTATAATTTAGTCAGTCAGAAATTTGTTTTTTCACAATACCACTAAATTTAATGTCATCATATTTTAGTTGACGCTTCGCAACGCATTTCCGAATTGCCGACAAGGCTCCAGCGTTACAGACTTCAGCAATTAACATAAAACAAATATAAGACTAGAACGCATTTTATGTTCTGGCGAACAAACAAGACGCCTTACACCTTTACTTTAGCCAGCGACCTGTGACTAATTCCATTAGCTGGATGAAATACATTGATTCACACAGCTTTATCCACACCGTCTGACTAATTTTCGATTTAGCCGGAGTTCCTAACATTAGCCATATTTCGAGCTTTAGCTATGATATTTACAACGAAAACAATTTTTGACAGGACGATAATTTTAAATACAGATTTTTGACTTTGAATACTTTCCACATTTCCTTAAATTATAGCGATATAGCTACATTTAGCATTCATAAATTAGCGAAGTAGAGCAAATTCCAGCTCGGACTCCCCCGACTATTCTAAAAAGTGAATGAGAATCCACAATATGTCGGATGTGACATTGATTGTACAGTCAACTGGAGTGAATCAATTTGGAAAAACGCAATTCGTAGATGTCCTTTGAGATGCACAATCCATTATCATGACACGTACGGCACAAGCATCTTCCATTTCTAGCCAGGAACTGCGAAAGAGCTAATCTACGTCGCTATATATTATACGTATTCTAGCTCTCCTTTCAGGTACCTTATGTGTGGCCTGCCAAATAGGTTTGGTCCAAAGTTTTTGAGTCGCAAACGACGTCAGTCTCTCAGGAATTTGGCGATGAGCAGCCCGTTCTTTCAGCGTCACGCGATGGTTCTTTAGCTCTGACCTCTTCTAACCCAGGACCGTTAAAGGATAAAACTTCCTATTCCTTAGCCAACGGAAGAATACGATTTGCTTGAATTCCTATCGGGAGAGATTTGCAGTATTTCTTTATTTAGTATTAATTGTAGCACATTTAGAATACTAAAACTATGTTCTCGTTATTACATTTTAGAGTGACTATACATCGCTAAATTACATACTGATAAACCTTTCTAATCCATCTAAATTAATCAAAGGACCTTGACACCAAAACAAGGTAGAGTAGAAACAGTAGAATAAAGAAAACACTAGTTGGAACCCGAAAGATTTTACTGTGGAGAAATGACTGAATATTCGAGAGCTCCCATCGTTTACAGGATTAAGTAGGAAGAGATGACAAGTGTCACCCCTTTCGAATAGCTTTGCGGGAAGGCATTTGTCTAACCGTTGTGTTTTGAAGAGTGATGATGTCTGATATAATCAGGTGTGTAAACACGAGCGTGTAAGCTTGAGAGGTAAGTGCGAGAGTGTATGTGTGTCTCCGTCTTCGAGTGTAAGAGTGAGACTGTGAGTGCGAACATGTGCTGGCAAATGTGTGAGTGTAAACGTATGTGAGAATGCAAATATGTGCTAGTATGAGAGTGATAGTGTGAGTTGAGATTGGGTTTGTGTGAGAGTCAGTCTCCGGAGATCGACGAAAAGAAGAAATAAGGTAGGTAACAAATACAAAGAAAACTTTTCATCGGCAATGACATCTGAACTAATTTAGAACCTTTTCATCTCATTTGTTTCTGGTGCTCGACAATAGACCCCCCCCCCCAGCTGATTCAGGAACAAAGATTCGTCGCCAATTCTTCACCGAAAAGCAAATCTCAATGTTGCGCCATCCTCCTTGTTCGCCAGATTTTTCGCACCTGGGTTTTCAGCTCAATACAAAACTTCCAACGACTTTTCTAAACAAAAACATTTATTCCTGCACGAAAATAATCCAGAGCATCAAAACATTTGGAATAAGTAGTGTACTTGCCGGAGTATAAGATGCTACCCGTTTTTAAATATAATTATGCGAGAAAAACAAAATAATGCTTCTATAAGATGAATCAGCGTGTAAAACCTACTTTTATTACAGAGAAATGTTTTAAAAATAAACCGTGTCAAGTACAGTATTCACAAAGGTTAGTGATCTTTCCTCCTCTTCATCTAAAGTAATATTTCTAGAATAATTAATTTGTCGGTACTTTTTGTCCTTAGTAAAACGAGGTCTGAGACAATTTTATGAGCGATGTATTTTCCCATGAAACAACAGAGGTCAATTTATCTGCCACTTTTTCGATTGGTTGATTGATTAATAGATTGATAGATTACTTGTGATTCCAGGGGCGTCAACTGCTAAGATCACTAGGGCCGTAGGTGCAGGGTATGCTTTTGGCTTAGGTGGCGGCGGTGATCTCGCCCCGCTGGATGGCGAGATTCGGCGCCGACCTACCGTCGACTAGCGAGGTGTTCCTCAGCCGATCAGAGCAGCCGGATGAAAGAATTATCCTCCGGACCGGCTGAATTCAACCTATGCTCAACCTCTAGCTACGTAGCTAGAGTCGAAAATCCTACCACTGTCGATCTCGAACCCTAAGACATCCCAGTTTGAGTTGCTGCAATAGTAACAATTGCCATCTCAACCTGTTAGACGAATTTGATATTAATTAACTTATTACAATATAGTTTACATTATAGAGATAATAGTAATAAATTGCGCGAGGAACGAATCCAACGAGCGCGCCCTTAAACCTCACAAAATGATTTATACATAAAAAATTGTTTTTATTAAGAAGTATAACAAGTTTTTTCAGAGCCAGCATATTTGGACAACCATTTTAAAAACATACGGAATGTTAAGTAATAGATTTAAATAATGAATAAACAAAATCTTCCGTCATATCAGAGTTTTCGTTGTTGTTTTTTTCTTACATCAACTATTTTTATTTATTAGTTTTATTAAATCTAAACATTTCATCACTCATGCTATTAAAAACTATAACTGACTCACACAATATTTTTTAGAAATTTCCTTATTAACTATGGATGGGATTAGTATTTTACACCTTCGATCACTCAAACACAATGTCACGTTCTTTTTTTAAGGTTGTACAATTACCAAGAAGGTATTTCTCCAAAAATAACGCCCTTATACATAAAATTACAGAATCTTTGAATCGTAATACTTATGCACTATCAAGCATTATTTTCAAAATATATTGTATATCTACATTTGCTTTGACTGTTACATAAGCACCTCCCACACAATACCTCCGTAATCCGTAATAGCACATGGCCGAAATAAGGTGTATAAATAATTAATCTTCTTTCAGCTTCAACATAGTTTTCTTTCTACAGAAAACATAAATCAAAATATTTATCTCGTGTTTACGAGATGGGGCCACTTTAGGGTGCTACAAATATACATTGCTAGATATTTAGAAAAGTAAAAAGTGAGACGTGCACTCTGTTTAAAGTGGGACGTGCACAACGAACACTGACGTGTACTATGCAGATGTTTCTACGTATTTTCAACCTAAAAATAATCGGGTAACTAGTTCAATAGCTACCATATAGAATAAAGACAATTTCTGAGATACTGAGTTAAGAAGTTCTTCCTCGTGCCCAGTATTAATTGTTTACTCTATTGAACTACATGTTTTTTATTTAATTAAGTAGTATTGTATTATTTAATATTAATGGTATTATAGTATTATTTAATAATAATAATAATGAAGAAGAAGAAGAAGGGGAAGAAGAAGAAGAAGAAGAAGAAGAAGGGGAAGAAGAAGAAGAAGAAGAAGAAGGGGAAGAAGAAGAAGAAGAAGAAGGGGAAGAAGAAGGAGAAGAAGGGGAAGAAGAAGAAGAAGAAGAAGAAGAAGAAGAAGAAGAAGAAGAAGAAGAAGAAGAAGAAAAAGAAGAAGAATGTTAACCACTATTACCGTGCTTCAGGGTAAAACGCTTGTCAACATTTATGTTACAAACTTAACTCTCTATTTCGCCTCTATAGAGGTATCACTTTTCTTCTAATAGTCCTCCCACTCACATTTCATTTTTGCAAGTCTGCTTTTCTTGCCCTTGTAGTCCTGGAATTTCGTTTTCACTTTACAATTTCTGCTCTTAAGTATTTAGTAAAAGTATTAAGTATTCAATTAAAGTTAATAATCACAAAAGAGGTTTATTTATAGTATCGTTCTCCCTTTTCCCGCGTGTTTACTCCTTTCTCCAAACTCCCCCGAGAAACCCAATAGGAGGGCGATCCATTCACCTCGTCACCGTCATCTCGA
>BOPP01000376.1:62508-95040 GCA_017312745.1 Gryllus bimaculatus | reverse complement strand
GGGCCATCGCAGACGAGATAACTGCGAGCGGCCAGTGGACCGTGTCCGCGCGCCCGCTGCGCCGTCATCCGCGACGTCTTTCTTCGTCGTCTTTTTTTCTATTATTCCTTTTTCTTGCTCTCGTCTCCCCTCCACAGGAAACTCCCCAGGCATTCGTTCATCGCAAACAAGGGACGTGCCTTTCTTTGTCGCAATGACCTTCACCGCAGACCACATTTGCAGCGGCATACCAGCGCCAGGCTTAAATGACGGAACTTCCTCCTCGCAGCATAAGAACTTCCGGCCGGCCCGCGCAAGGATTTCCGATGTGAGCATTCGATGCACAAATTAGGCTTTAGAATTGGATTACATGCCTTACCATGCGAGTTTTTCTTAATTTCGAAACTATATAAGCAGTGTTTCGTTAGTAATACAACATTTATGATAAATAAAGAGCTCAGAGCTCTGAGGATGATCGCTACGTGATCGAAATGATCATAAGCTGAATTAAAATATTGATACCAGACAATATCTTTATTTATTTATCATAATAAAAAGGTATCTATGTCACCAACAATCCAATTAATAATACAACATTTGTTCAATGTATCTTTCAAAAAGTCTGACAAATCACTGAGACCATGAGACCTGATTCATTATGTATTTCAACTTGCTACATGTTATTAGTTGGTGATGCGACTCCCTTTCTTCCGTTCCTGACGATATTAACTCACGAATGAACTATTCTAGTGTGATTTCTCTAAACATTATAGAAAATTAAAACGGACGAAAAATAAATATCACGGGAAAAGAATCAAAATAACTGGTCTCCAAAGATATTTGAAATTCGAAACCGTTATCCCGCCGCGAACGTGGAATCAAATAGAAAAGGGGAGTGCGGTGTTGAGATTATTTAAGTATTTTGTTTACAGATCATCCAGATAATACGAAAACAACTACTTGCTCACCGACAGTCATTCTGTTGTTCGTTTTGTATTTTATTACCGTTGCTTTCGACTTTATCGATGATCTACTCTGATTACGCGCACAATGCCTTCGGAGTTTCGAACTCCTAACGTTGAAACGCCCGCTCGTATTTCAACAGAGGGACGGTAAGGCCAGTGAAAGGAAAGCTTCTAGGCAGAACGACAGTCGCCTTCACCAGCTGGTGTTTCCACCACGGATGCAGAGACGGAAGGCGAGAGTTAACACTTATTTTTGCTTATTATCACCAAAATCCTGTGCTCTGACGAGCGCCGAGTCATGTTTTAGAAGAGGGTACTGAACATGGATTCTCTACAAGCTTATTCATCGATTATTTACTATCCTTCATAATTTATTCATTTCTTATAGTATTATGGATTAGGTACGTGATCTGTTCAAACTCCGAGCTATTTGGTTCGAGGTTTACCTGGCGTCCTCTTGCTTTTTTGAAACACATCTCTCACAGCACCCTTCTGTCAGTCTTTTTACCCATGTTACCATTATGTTGGTAACAGCTTATCATTTCTCTTAAAGTATTTTTCCGTTCTCCTTTTTCATGTCTTCGCTTCTTGAACAGTCTTTCAATATAAAGCTCTTCACAGCCCGTAGGAGTCTATTTGCTTTCACTTTTCTATGAACTTTCTCTTATTTTTAGTACAGGGACACCTTGGTATGTTTGACTCAATTTGCAGGTACAACTCCCATTAACGAAGCACAAAACAATGTATGAGCATAACAATCTTGGCACCAAAATCACGTTTCGACCTTATGAAGTAATTTTTCTACTTCTAATAAACGTTTGGTATTCGCCAGAACCATACACTACATATTTCATTTCTCTTGTGCTAACAGTTTATTGTTGTCTCGCTATAAATTAATAGAAAATACATCACTGCAAAACAAAACATGCATTTATCTTAATTAATATGTGCAGGTTTTAAAAAGAAAGACCAGAACTTTATTATTTCGTACAAATGATACCAATGTATTTCATAATTAAGCTTTTCATTAAGTTTACCATAACATTCAGTTTGCCTTGCCGCTGTATCTTCTGGCTGGTATTTTTTTCGCAATTGCTGCAAATGAGTCAACACTAAATGTAATACTGAAATTACCATGCGTCCTTCAATCTAGAACTGTCTGCCACTGTCCGGTTCGAGTCCTCTTGGAAAGATTTCCTTTTCTCACAGAGGTCACAAGATGTGTCATTACGAGTTTCCTCATCTTTCTCCAACGTAATAAGCTTACTCGCAGTATCTTGTTAAAATTACATTTCTACAGTACGTTGTGAAGGAAGCAATTCACTTTTCAGGATCTCAACTTTATATAGAGCCATTATTCTATAAAACAATTCAAAAGCTGACGAAAATAACCCAATATTATTTTTTTCATTCATTAAAGCTTAAACCAGTCGTTATTACTCCTGCGTTTCAGATTGACTCCTACGTCACCGCCTGTTCTCGTGATTTCGATTACGCTCATCCAGAGGTTTGTAGACCACGCGATGGGTGGCTCTTTCTCCAGGGCCAGGGTTCAAGGGCGATGTCACGAGGTGACAGTAACCCATCCTGGCAGGATCTGAACGGAGCCAAGAGTTTTAGAGAGAGAAAGAACTTTCATTTAGAACAGTAGTTGTGCTTCATTTAAGTTTTCGACGTCACTGGTCTCTCAAATCGTAATTGCAACTCAAATAATATTTACACATGAGGTAGGAAGTAATATAATTATAATTTACGGTATGACATTTTAAAAAGAGAAATTAGTGGCGAAGTCAAGACAAACGATCGAGCCTGCATCCTAGAATTGTTGATTATTTCGTACTCGAAATTAATCTGAAACAACACGCTCGCTTTTCAATCAAACAATGTACGCTAAATCTTGGAAGTCACTTTCAAAATAAAAAATAAATAACATGTTTCTCAACATTTGTTTTCTACTATATCCTCATTGGCATCCTATTACTTTTTTTTTTTTACAAAAACTTATTGTTTTGGCCCCGATTTATATTGAAAATTAAATTTAACAGCTTTCCATACAAAAACTATCAATACAAGGGGCCCTCAAACACCCACGATACGCAAGATAAATATTTGTTGTTTCCTCTCACTCAAGCATGTAAAAAACGTTCCCACGACGGAAATGCAAACCGGCTCATTTGAATTCTCACGGTGAGTGTAAGCCAAGACACGACATCTGCAGGGGATACGAGCAAAGGAAAGCCGCATTGTATCAGACTCTTTTTTGCGCCATTGTTTTGGCTGTCTCAAAGCGTACCCATGAATAAATAAAATGCTATGGTGATCATATGCTACCTTAACGCACGCCTCTACCCAAGCCTAACCGGACTTACGCCAAATGCCTGTTATTACAAAGATAGCATTGTAACGCAGTAGTACAACGGTTTGTACAACAAGTCGTTCGCACGGTGAACCTTCTCGCAAAAACTGGTACGGTCACTTGTGGATGAACTCTTAACACTTCAAAGAAAATGTATCTGGCAAAGCAATACAATTCCTTGAAAAATCTTAATTACCACATTTAACTACCATCGCAACATATAATTCTACAGCTAGGACATGGCACCTCAGTACCTAGTCTATCTTATTTGAACTGCGCTGCAGATCGAACTGCACTGCGGAGCTGCAGATCGAATGTCTGACGTTCCACGTGTACAGTGCAGCGGAAGAAACGGGTTTGGGGCTGATTGTCACAGGGTTCTCCCGTTCCCTCTGCTCTTGTCCTTCATTAATGTAATCATTCTTGCCAACTTTGTCCGTTAATACATGGCCTGTTTTATTCAAAACTACTGTTAAAATACGGAAACATACATTTTATGTAGGTTGTTGTTGTTGTTGTTGTTGTTGTTGTTGTTGTTGTTTTTTTTTTTGTTCTTGATGTTGATGTCTTCCTTTCTCTGAATGTATCCACACTTCCTATCGGCAAAGATATACCAAATGTCGAGAATTTCCGCAAATCTGATCGAAAAGCTATATAGAAAGGTTACTTAGTGAAGAAAATAATTTTCCTCTGACAATACATTTTTGATGAAACTTAAAAATCGTTTAGTTCATTAGATAAAACATCATTTCTTCTTACATATGTTAGAAAAACTTTATTATAAGCGACCTCCATTATACGTTATTAAATTACGTGTTCGGAGTAAACCTACACTAAATGGCTCTTTATTATATCCGATATAATAACACTACCTGCAGAACATCAAAATGCCTGATTACTATATTCAATATAATAAAGGGTTCTACGGAAGTCAATATAATATCATTACTCACATGGACATACGATTAGAATATATGCCAAAATGTCAAAAGACAATCGGATAAGATAATACTTTGTCTATTACAAGTCACTAAAATATTATTATGTGCTCTCGTTACTACGTTCGTGAATAATCAACTAACATGCCCACAAAGAAAAAATACTTGAAATTCGTGTACCAATTCAAATAAGTTTTCTATAACTTAGAAACAAAAATGACTATTTTTCAAAAACTGCTAATCATACGATTTTTAAAATTTATTTTTATTTATGTTAAACTTTTATAAATATTTCAACTATTTATGGTTAAAATGACGGGAATGGATTCTGGAACTCAAGAAAAGTGCGCAGATAATCTTCTCCCCCCTGCGTCACATACAGTTTTTACTGTTTTTTTGACTGAATAAATCTAAATCTAAAGGGTTCTTTTAGCCACGTGTGAGATAAATAACCATTTTCCTTATTATTTTGACTATCCGAGAGAACGAAACGCAGCAGAAGCACATTCGTCAAACCGGCTGCGCTAACTCAGGGGCAACACCGTTGCCTCGGCAGCATCACTGACCGGGAAGCTTATGGGTTCGAGTCCCGAATGACGAATTTTCGACACAAGATAAATAGTTGGGTCGAATTGGACTGTTTTGATCGACTGCTCCAATCAACACCACGCGAATGTTGGAACGGTATTCTAACAAACTAGCAACGGACTCGGCGCTATCTTTCTTTCCTCTTCTCTTTCACACACACACACACACACCAGCACTACACTATCACAAGTCAGGACAACGGTCGGAGCATTAGCGCTTGTCCTGGCTGAGGTTGCACCTCGCTGGGGGAGATATCTGGTGAGGGAAAACCCGCAAGTCAACGTGTAGATCGGTGCTGGATCTCACGTTCCTGTAGAGTGGTGGTGGAGGGGAGGCGAGGAACCCGCCAACCCCAGGAATATAACATGCGCAGAACAGGACAAATGCGGTATCAAGAAACATTGATAACGTGCATGCATCGCGCGCTACTCACAGAGGCAGGTGCCGCACGTCAGGAAGCTCTCGTTGAAGTCCTCGTAGTTGATGGAGACTGTCTCCACCAACGTGGAGCTCATGCTCACCATCCTCTCGCCCAGCCGCGTCCTGCGCACACAAGCACACGGGTCAGCGCCGCGCCGGCGGGCCTGGGACACGCCGCCACCGCCGCCTCCGCCGGGCGCCGGCGGCCGAATAATGATCACGCGGGAAGATGCAGCGGCAGATAGGAGGAGGGGGGGGGGAGACCCGCGCTTTGGTCGCACGATGAAACCGGAGCTCAACGTGGAAGGAAGGCGAGAAGAACCACGGTTTCAGTTCGTGCAACGCGAATCGCCTGTGCAAGTGGTGCACGCCACAACGCGGTTTGAGGCGGAATCAAAGTGACTACGAAGTACAGACGGTTCACTTTCGCGTTTTCAAACTTTGAACAAGGTGTTGTTGAAAGATTGTTCAAGTATATGGGTACGGCATTTTATATTCTGAAAATTAATTCCACAACAAATTAATATTTCCAAAAAGTAGATTATAACAATATGTGTACAAGTCTATACGAAAAAAATAGTAATAAAAGTGCCACTGAAAATAAAATTTTAGAGCAAGTTCTCTTCTTCAATTATTCAAGTTCCAGAAGAAGTAGTGAAAAAGATAAAGATACAGACAATATGTAGATGAAATATCAAACAACATGTGAAACTACATACAACACTAAAAAATAAGACAAATGCCAGAAAAGTGAATTAAATTTTACAATACCGTAAGTTATTCTGCGGATGTGACAATTGGATACCAACACAAAAAAAAAACATTAGCAAAAAAACAATGTAGTGAAATGAAAATTTTGAGAAGAATCCGAAGATACACATGAGAAAACCGAATAAGAAATGAAGAAATAAGGAAACAACTTCAAATGAAAGTAGTGAATATTAGATTGCAAGACTATAGCTAGCAAACATGGTAGATCGTATGGAGAGAATGATACGAAGAGACTACCAAAAGCAGGTTTGAAGTACGCACCAAGAGGAAGAAGACACGTAGAAAGACCAAAGAAAAGACGAAAAGAGTGAGGACGGAACAGACAGTAGCCTAAGACATGACGCGCATGGCGCGTAGCTAAATACAAGAATTGAACGTTTCAAAAATATTAATATAGAGTTAAAGTGTTGTTCAATACACAGCATCATTTTAATTTATTCGTGAAAATATCTATTCCGTATCATTAACAGAATCAACGAAACATACATGAATAATGTTAGACAATTCTTCTCACATATCCGTGAATGATTCAATTCCCATAGTACACTATTAGAAAGCAATCGGTAGAACACACGACAGCTGGAACGAAGAGCTCATTCACGGAGGCCACTCTGCCCTACGCACACAATGCCGCACTTTCTCCGCTCGGGATATCAAACATCTGTGTGGTAGAGGAAATATTTGGCTTATTGCTCGTCCTCGGAGGACAACGCCCCTTTGCCTGAAATGTCCCCCGCCGCGACCTCTGGCGGCAGCGTCGCCGCCTCCTTCTTTACGATGTTGTGCTCGCACACGGAAGCGCGCTTTTCGAGGCAGAAGAGCGCATACAGAAACCGGTGGGTGGGTACTATATAAAAAAAGAAAGAAAGAATCAACACTGAAGCTCCAGTTGTCAAGATAATGGAGGGGTCCCGTGGGAGCGCACCGCGAGGTAGCGTACTACTCGCCTGAGAAAAGCGCATTCACGCGGTAAGCCCGGTAATTAACATTAAGCATGCGAGAAGAATTCCGACGGTACGCGCCGCTCATTGCGGGTCACTCTCGCGATTCCCAGGATGAGAACGTGTTGTCAATGAAGGAATGTCATAAAGTATCGCAATGAAGAAAGTGTCTGTTCCGGTACGCTTGGAATTAATATAGAGCACAGTATGTTCCTGACTTGTCATTCTTTCAATTCCCAAGAGAATACGAAGTCAAAGAAGGAATATCAAAGTATTGCAATATAAAGAACACGTCTGTTTCGTTAAATTTGATATTAACACAATGTCCCCACATTGAGTGTTATTCAATAAGATGCTTCTGTTATAACAATACAAAATTTAAAAAAACAGAAAAACATATCGTCCTTTCTTGCCCCATTGCAATCCTTTCCCGAAAGAAGATAATTTAATGCACTCCAGCCGCATTACCCATGTAGGAAAACGGAACATATTACTTTGCATAACTTAAAACAATACACAACGAACGGAAATAATCGGACATCACTGGAGACACAAACGGAGCTAGATTGTCTCAAAAACATGCTATTTGTGTGGTACAGCTTAAACTAATCCTCACAAACACAAGAGGACTATCCGAAGACATAGTTTTCTTCACATCATTTTAGAAAGACGTTACGGGAGAACTCCTTCCGAAGCACATTGCGGCAAGTAGCTGACGTAGAAAACAGCGGAAGCTGAATTCAAATCATTGTCAAGAGACAGGAAATCGTGAGGGACGAATGCGCGCCCATGAACGAATCATTCAGTTATGCAAAAATTATGAATTAAAGGAGGCCATTTGTTATGTGGAATATAAGAACCTTCCGGTCTGTTATTTTTCCACTGATTTCTCTATTGACTTATAACTGAAATGAAATTTACACACAGTAAAATCTCAATTAGCTGAGTTTTGATTAATCGAGATCTAGATTAACCGAGTTAAGTTTTCATCAGACGCCTTTCAATTGACCCACGTTTCAGCCTCAATTTTGTGCTCAATTTTTAAAAAGATAATAAAATATTTGTGTATGTAAAAAATAAAAAAAATTAAACGTGCTCGAATTGATTCTATAATTTATCTTTTTAATTTTAATGGGTTATTGTATATAGACAGCCAAAGATGGGCATAATACGTTTATTATACTACGCACTTGGATTTACAATAAGTATTATCCATTTAACTTTTCTTTTTTAATTTGCGAATGAATGGGGGAATTCAGCATGAGAAATCGACGCAAGAGAATCGTGAGTTTCACATCTTGATTCATCCTAATTTGCATCTATAAAATTTTACTCGTTTGAATTGCCAACAATGACTGCATTCCGAGAATGAGGAGGTACTTGGGTGGGGAATTAATTCTGTCAATTGCTTTTCTCTGAAAACTAAATCCTGTGTACAGTTTCTAGTATTACTGCTCCTTCATTCAGATTATCCAAGAATGCACCAACCTCATCACTTCGGAAAACCGGGATTCTACTGTAGCGGGTGACGAGGCTTTGTTCTTTACATTCGTAGATTAAGAACAATAGTTGGTCTGACATGCGTTTAAATTAAATGTTATAGTTCAAAGCGAAGAAACTTCAGTCGTATTCTCTTTATTACATCGTTTTACACAGTTACTGCAAAGTTATGACTTCATGATCATCAACGGTCTTTATTTTTAGTGCCTAAATAGAACTTGATATTCAAACTTGTTAACCATGTTCGATGCTGTTTACGAAAACAAATGTAGTATGTTTTAGAATTAATTTTAACACGCCAAAATGCATAATGTCTTCCACCAGTCTACAAAAAAGAGAGTATAAAATCGTAGGTAACGTAGCTGAACAAACTTTTACGATCATTCGGTCGATCTTAGTATTTTATTTTATTTTATTTATTTACATCAAAAACAGTTAAAAACTGTGTTTGACGTGCTATGGGGAGAAGTTCATTTGAAGTTACATTTATGTCCAGAATCAAACAAGGGGCCATCTCAGCATTTGTTCGAGGATCAGGGAAACAGGACGAAAACCTGATCGATATATCTATTCTTTTATATTGATCTCTATCGATGACAATATGTAGCCTTTGTATTTCACGATCACTTTGCACCAGTGACGAATAAAATCATAGACTGAAATGCCGATCACTGAGAAACGAAATCAATGTTCCATTATACTCAATACATTTCGCATCCTCCAAAAAATTTCCATTCAGTGTATTGCGTTCAACATTTACATATTTCTATCCAGAGACACAAGTTGGCTAAGAAAACACAATATTCAATAAAATTGTGTTTTCTGAATTTCATTGATAAAATGAAGATGAGAAGACAATTGAAACAGAAAATGATGTGAACCAAACGTAAGCTTTAAGCACCCCTGTCATAATGAGTCTAGGAAAGGAACGGCAATCAAAGAATTAGCCACCCCCTTCGCCAATGGTCGGGAAGAATAGCTCTTACCGTCAACGTAAATGAGAAAACAATGTTTATTGCATTCGACTTATCTACATGATAAATGGAATTAGAAAAGTGTAGTATTTTCTTCACTTCAGTGTTATATTTCAGAATAAAATTTATATTCATAAATATTTTTTCCTGCCGTAACTGTGCAGCAGATGTGTGTGGGTTTCAATGTGAATGAATGCTGCTGAATTGTGCTGGAAAAGCACAATTGCAAAAATTACTGATAGGAGCAGGGAAGATATTTTCTGGCTGACACCCGCTCGCAGATTTTTTCAGAAACGCATTAAATGGATTAATCGTCGTGTCTTCTAAGTACGCACTCACTGCCAGTGGCGCACCCAATATTATCAGATTAGTGATTAGCGCGTCCACTACAAAGGTCATTGGTCCCGTACGTGTAGTGCATGTATTTTCCACGGGAGGTGGCGGTTATCTTTCCCCGCTGGATGGTGAGATCCGGAGCCGACCTACCGTCATCTAACGGGGTTCCCCAACCAAGTATCTCACACGAGCGGGGCACCGCCCCAGCCGGGGACACGTCTCCCATTAGGTGTGGTGGCGTAATGCATGTAAGTGTAAGTAAGAAATGGCGATACGACAAGAGGAATGGCAGAGCGCGCGCGATCCGTATCCCGTTTGTTAGGGTATTGCTCCGGCATTCGCCTGGTGTTGATTGGAGAAACCACGGGAAACTACTGATCAGAGCAGCCGGCCGCTAGAATTCTCCTCCAGACAGCAACTGAATTCGACCTAGCTATGTAGGTAGTGTCGAAAATCTTGCCACCGTTCGGACTCGACCCTAGGACCTCGCGATCAGAGACACTGCAATGACATTAGCTGATGCTCTAAGCCATGTCTTCAAGTCGCACCCAAGAGGGGGAAGGAAGCCAATGATACGTAATCAAAAATATATTTTATTCCATTTTTATACAGACAAAAGTCATTCAATGTATAAATTATTAACGTTGTAAATATTAAGTATAAGACAAATAAAAACACTTTATCTATTCAGCATAAATGCAAACTTCTTTATAAGAAAAAATCAAGTCGGATGGACACTGTACCTATAGCTTCCCCTCCCCCACGCCTCCATATACACACACAAACTCACGAGCGCGCGAGAGAAAAATCCTGCATATTGCAATTCATCAGCGTCTCTGATGGTTGTTCGCGACAAAAAGCATCCTGAAAATTTTATATGCGCTTTTTTGTATTTCCCGGAATGTCCTCAAGGGTCAGAATATCCGGCCGAAGTCGAAAAAGAGCTGTCGCCTAACCAGAGCGCGGAGGACAAACAACATTCCAACCAGCAGACAACTCTGACGGCACACGCAACACCCACGTACCGCACAAATAAGATCGCCTAACGAGATACCAGCAACGTTCCTTTACAAAGCGAAGTCGACTACCAAAGCGGTCAAACCAGTATTATATGACCTATCGTTGCAGAAACCTCGATGGACTTCAAAGAAACCAGGTTCAAAAGGCCTGATTAAGAAATAGTACTTGTGAGGAAATCACATGGCACAAATTCTCTCCTTAAGTACATTTGCGAGGAGAAATACTGAACTGACACAACTACTGAACTGAAATACTAACAGACTGAAAAGGGGTTCATCGAAATTGTGGCGAGATTTACGTATCACTCCAATTAAATAACACAACATTAACAAGCACGAGATTGCATCCAATTTTTGACAAATGTGTAAACGCAGAAGCACTGCATTCAGTTTAGAACTAATTGCATGAACAGTATAAGAGCACTTCTTTTAAGACCCTTCCAACGCAGTACTAGAGTAATTAAAACTAATAATTAAACGTACTTGAGTGAGGGGCAAATTGAGTCTAATGACTACGGAAAGAACGGCCAGCGTAGCAGACATAACGGCCATTAGAAAACGCCACCAGATTCGCCTTCCGCGAACGCCTGCCTACGCCCCTGGGCCCGAACGAGTGGGATGCGAGCCGAGCCGAGCCGAGTCGAGTCCAGCTGACACTGATGTGACTCAGCATCCACGGCGCTGCTGTGTTGTGAGAAAGTCACGTGGATTTCACTGGACCATCCGTCGCGTGCGTTCGCCCTCCTCGTTCACTTACTCGTCGCCTACGGATGTTCCTAGCGCTGCTCTAATGAACCGTGCGAGCCCGAAGAAGACTCGAATGCCATGCGCCTTCGGCACTTGGTCGTTCGTGCGCGCTGCAAAGCACGGTCACTTGCACGGACAGATGACGAGCAGCGTTATCGCATCTTCAAACTCTACAACAGCGCATACTTTCTCGCATTATTCTAACTTTCGCAATTTTCTGGAATTCATACAGTTCAGAGAAAGTGAGACTTGTGTCAATTTTTAAGTGTAGTTTAAGTGTACGTACTCTATCAGTAAAAAAAATTTAAACACAAAAATTGAAGCCGTTTTTGACAAAATCTTTTACGATAAATTGAATTAATTTCCAGTAGAAAAAACGCAAAAACCCCTTATTTACTCAAAAAAAACTGTTCATGATTTCAAAGATCTGAATTTTGCTTCCTCACCTTCTTTCGTGAGAAAAAAACATTGTAAACAAGTGCCGGAAATCAGCGATTTTTAGTCAGTCAAACTCTTAATTGTTGGGCACTGATAACAAAAAAGTGGATAAAGCTTGGACCATTATGACGTAAATGACTTCCTCGGATACTTTGAATAGTCAGAATCCAAGTTTTGTAGGTTCTTGATACCGACAAATCAATTGATGGCAAAAAAAAGTGGCTGTGTTCAACATAAGCGCCTAAACTGTTCAGACCATTTTCTCCCAAATTGATATTCGCGATTGATCTGATCGAAATCAAGACCCTGCGATTGTGAAACGGTTAGTGTAAAGGACGCTGAAAGAAGAGCGCAAATCTCTTTTTCGTTAAGGTGTCTAATTTTTCGATAATAGCAAACATTTTAATTTATTTCGGCGTCTTCCTACAATTACAATACCGAAGATAGAGATTTTTTCCTATATGAAATCTGTTGACCAAAGACCCATCTTCAAATAAGGATGTGTTCGTAATTTTTCGAAAATATGAGCAGGGAGAATATCAACTTTGGTGAAAATCCTGTCCTGTTTACGGAATACCCGCTAGCGTTGTTCACAGACGGGTGGAGAGAAATTTTGCCGTGAGCAAATATTTGGGTATCAAGAACTCACGAAATTTGGATTATGAGTATACTACGTTACAGGAAGAAATTTATTACATATGGAAATACAATGTGTCCGCTTTCCTATATCAGGGCTCTAAGAAGCAATAAAAGTTTATCTATCGAAAAATCGCAGTTTTGTGCCGCCGTATTACATTACGTTCTCAATACTACGTAAGTAGTATGCAAGAAAGCAAAAATTAGTAAGTCTTCTGTCTTCTCTGTTTGGCATTGTATTTACGATTTTTATCTTCTTTTACCTTACTTAGTTGTCGTTTAATTTACAAAGAGAAGAGAAAGGGACGAAGAGAATTCTAATGATCATTTCTGGGGAAGAACTTCAAAATTAGAATAGACAAATGATAAACAAGTTGGAAAGGGGGTGATGGTTACCTTGTATACCGTATACATAAAACAAGCTTCAGACCTGTTGATGCGATTCGTTGTTAAGATCTAGTAACATCTGTATTTCTAATGTAGAATGTAATCGTAAATTGAGGGAGAACTATGCAGCCTCCAGTCCTGTGAGAAGTGTCAATGGCTCGTGAGAAGCCTAGGAAGACTGGAAAAAATAAACCAGAACCTGGCAATAAGGTTTTCTCTGTCGAAATTTCTGCGTTTATTGGCGCACGATTATATAACTTTCTCTTCTTACGAAATATTTGTAAGGCGAGAAAGTAAATAACAACGAAATAGTTTTAGCTATTGCTAATGTTAATCCGCAATATCTCGTACCTGGTGTTACGAGTATATTCTCATACTCAGTGCATTTCTACATCACAATTGACGTCAAGCAACCAGGAAGGAATCAGCTCCGGTTTTCACGTGTGCCGTTTCAGAACAGGAAACTTTTGCTGCTCCAGGATTCTATTTTCCACACAGTCCACAGCAATAGTTTTATTGCTGCAGGCCCCTAGTATTTACGAAGAACAGTTTACAGTTACTGTGAGGACATCGCCTGAGGATTAGGCAATTAGCTCCACACTTAGCTTGAAAGGTGTTTCTAATCCGTAAGTCTCCAGTTTCTCCCGTACAAATTACAATACAAACATAACTTAGCAACTGAGTATTATTTACTTCTTACTTCAGTTAAAACTTTAATTCAGTACGGCCCCTTCTAGTCAATATATACTCTGAAATATAAATTTTAATGTACAAACACTAGATGCAGTCAAGGCAAAAAATACGTTGGTTTTTAAATTTCCGATTTGGGGGTGGGGCAAAAAGTGACACAATTATTGTCAAACATCTGTTGTTACTGAAGAAGGCGAAAATATTCGACCACACTGTGATGCCAACTCAGGTAATTAGCTTTTCAACCAGGCATGACCACAACTACAATCAGCACCTGCATAACAACTTTCCCGACGCTTTGAGAGATGAACATTTTCAATTTTCCAAAATTCAGAAGTTTTAAAGAAAATCGAACAAGTTCCAGTAAAAATAAGAAAACGTTTACAAATATGATAAAATCCTGTTAAGGTACATTTTAAAAGTTGGCACTATTTCAAACAAAATTACGCGAAAACTACACTTCCCAAAAGTTACAAAGATCTGATTTAAAAGATCAGCTTGAATTAAGAAAAAATCTATCTGGAATATCGTAGTTCTAGGAAAACGCTGATTTTTTTCAACTCTACCAATGTTCGAAAATTTAGAGCATTCAACGGAATTGAACCATGGTTATTTAATACGAGTAGTACTAGGCTCTAACTGAGAAACGTTTAAAGAAAACAAATGGTTACATTTTTAGAAAATTTCGATTTAGAAACGCCTTTATTTTACACACAATTATGCGAAAAATACTCATATTTTTTAAAAAAAATTGTACACAACCTCATTTAAAGTTGTTTTTGAAAAACTGTTGTTTTTTTACAAAAATCTATCTTCCAATATTGTAGGTGTCGAAAAAAGTTTAACTTTGGCAAATTTTGAAAATTTAGAGAATCCAACGATAATCGGACAGTGCTATTTTCAAAAAGTGATCCATATTTGAGAAAAAACTGAGAAAAAAACATTTTTGAAAAAATATTAAAAATGACGTTGAGATTTTCCAGGAGAAAGGGATGTTCGGCTAAAGTATAAATTTCAAATTTAATGGTCCAAGATAGTACCCAATTCGATTGAGAAAATCAATATTTCCTAAAATACTGCCTACAGTTTAGCCACTAGCATCATATACAGCGGGACGGACGGACCTACTGACAAAGACATACTAGACAGATGTTTTACCGAAAATCAATTTTTTAGTATCAAGGGCTCACTAAACGTTGATTCTGACTACATGTGAGAAAGTGATTCACTGCATATATGTTCAATAATTATCTTCTTTTTCGACATCAGGAAACTACAATGCATCATTTGGCGAAAAATCGTTGTTTTTCACTACAGCATTGCATAACTTTCTCTGTACTGTGCCGTCTTCCAGCTAGACAGCCCGCTACGGGGTTGGCCGACCAGCGGTGACCCACCCTCTCGGCCATGGGATACGGGGTTCGTGTGGTTAGAACCAAGACATCCTTTCATCGTATATACTGGTCTTCATATCCTCAGGGTGGGCTTTCTCATCGTCACAGAGCAATTGATACCGGGACATTTGTAAAGAATGCTTGTAGCTATAATTTTGCCCCGGTCGGGAACAGAACCCGGGGTTGCGCCGTAGAAAGCGAGCACACTCACCAACAAGCCGCCGAGAGCCTTTTCCCTATACTACGTAAGTAATATGCGAGGAAGTAAAAATAAACATTTAGATTAAATTGTCCCAGTTACTTTGCAAAACAACTTTCCATTCACTTTTTTTTTATTATTTTCAAAATTATTTTTTCTCAGCAATGTAATCAATTTTAATACTACATTCGGGCACTAGGTTCTTCAGTTGGAAATTATTAAAACGGGCAAAAAAATAGAAAACGAATGGCAAAGATCCTATAGTCTGGAACATTACACTATACAGAGTTTTCATAGGTCGCGAATGATGTACTACCGTATGACTCTCAATGAACTATTTGCAAAGCGGAAATCCAAAAGTTTTAGCATATCGGCATTGAGAAGTGCTTCGATCAACATAAGAAATTTATTTCGTCTGCATTCAATTTCCTTCTTTCCGGCACAAACAATGCATAATTCATGTAATGAATAATGCTGCCACGTTACGTGTACACCTGAGGTGACGAAGTGCCGGCGCTGGGTGTCGACCGCCGTGAAGCAACTGTGACATCCTCCTCGATGTCAATATTGACGAAACATTAAGTGTTCTCTTCCAATTTGCACCTCAAAAGGGCGATTTCTTTTCAAGGTATTTTTCGGCTTATTTTAATACTCTTTGTGGCTATGTATTTTATAATTTGTTGCTGTATTTCTTCGGTCGAAAACTTTAAATTATTGTATAAATACGCTTCAGTTAATTCACAATTGCACTAATCGCGATTGTCAACAAAATTTTGTTCACTACCCTGTATCTGAGACAGCAATTATAAAAAATGTTACGATAAGCATCTGTTACACAAAATATTGCATTGGTAATAGCAACATTTCAAAGTATCAATACTAAAGAACTTGATTCTAAAGGCACGAACGACTATTATTATGAAATTTTCAAATACTCTAAATATTTGCAGATTTAGGTTCCCGATATGAAAACCCAATGTTCATTTCTACAAGAGATTCAGGTCCAGTAATCATGCAACGAGAACTTCTAAACACCTCTGAGTAGATCGGAAACAGTGTTAGGGCAGTAGCCTTTAAATGAAATTAATAGTAAGCGCAGAACCTGTTTCCGCTGTTTACTCGGATAAAAAAAAGACGAGCGTGGAAGCCGCTTAGAGGTGTTCTTTTATTTACTACCAAAAATTCCGTTATTCCAGGAAAATCTTTTTGAGAGCCCCCTTAAAATTCTCAGAACTCCCATTTCTGCTGCCGGGGTAGCAGAGGATGTGGCAGCAGGCCCGCCCACCCGCACAATGGTAGGGTGCCCGCGCTGCTGCAGCCGGCCAGCGCCTTCCCGTGTGCGGGCACTGACCGGCACAAAGCGAGACGCGAGCTTCCACGAAGAGAGGAAAAGTCCTTTCGCTGCTTGACTCCCTGTACCTGCCCGTCCGCCCGGTCGCTCGCCGCCCTACTCGCCGGATCGCCCCCCCGCCCGCCGGCGAGCTTGCTCGCTCGCTAGCCCACCCGACAGCTTACATGCTAGCTTGTTCGCTGGCTTGTTCACCTGCCTGCTTCTTAACACGCCCCTTTGCTCGCTCGCCCACTTGTCCCCTGCCCGCCTGTTTATTTGTTCTCTGACTTTACTATTCACCAGTTTGCCCGCTCTCCTCTCCTCCGATTCGCCCGCTCTCCTCCGATTCGCCCGCTCTCATCCGACTCGCCCGCTCGTCCAATACTTCATTCACCCTGACTCTCTCTTGCCAAATCGCTAGCCCCTTCACCCCGTAGAGTCACCCGACCACTTGCGTTTCCGCTCGTCCGTTCACCCGCGCGCCTTCTCTCCCGACCGCGCCGCTGCGGGACGTCGCGTCGTGTGGGGGTTTTGCGCCGCGCTCCTGGCTTCCCTTTCAGCCGGACAACGGGCAGCGTTCTCCCGTCGTCGTCGGCAGCGGAGACGGCGGCGGCGGCGGCGAAGGCGCCAGCCGTCTGGGCTCTCCTCTCCAGCCCGCCCTCCGCATCGCGGCACGCGCCCGCTCAACGCTGCCGGCACATGACGGGCAAGCGCCTCTACGTATGTCGCCTTCCGTGTAACTTGTCCCGTACACTCGGCCGCAATGTTTTCCTACTGGCAGTGAGATGGGGGGGGGGGGGGGATTTATGAGCGAAAGTTCTACTTGTGTAAGAATAGTGTTCAGTGAGAGAGGGATTATTTAGGATGCAGTTTCTATGCGGTTATTTTTGTTTCTATCGTAACTGGATGATGACCGGTATTGTGTAAAGTGCACTACGGAACGTGCGTTGGTAGTTCTATCGCTTGTAACTTGTTCACTATCTTGGCAAATGATATAGAATGTAGAATTCAAACATCTTCGATGATATGGTCATTTAATGAGAATGCACTCTGACATAATACCAAAAGTAGTCTTTGAGTGTAATATTTTGAATGAAAAAAACGTGGAGAATTACGAAATCTGTAATAAAAAGCAATAAAGAACAGAAGAAGATGCCTGCGGAGAAAATGCGCAGAGGCGTGTAGAGTGTGAAAAACGTTAATAAATCTGGAGAAAAAAACTCGCTTAATAAAAGATAATTTGGTAGCTACGCAATGTTTGTCAACAAATATGCCAAGATTATAGTTTGATAAGATAAAATAAATTGGCTTGTACACATAGTTATGTAATAATTACACGATTTATAAAGGAAGTTGACGCCTTTCGGCAAATGTGATACTATATTTCGAGTTTATGATACCGTGAGGTATAATCGTATGTAGTTGTCCAACTGGGGGAGGACAAATCGAGCAAATCAACTGCTACAGAAAGCGGTTTCGACTGTATTTCCTTTTTGATTTGGCTTAAAAGCAAACGTATAATCCTTCCTGGGTTTTTATTTCATTTTTAGAGTCAAGATGATCTTGATTAATTCTCTCTCAAATATCGTTTTAGACAACAAAGTGGATGCGAAAAAAAAATGTATAGTTTTTTTTTTGCCGAATTATGAATAAATGAATACAATAATGAATACAATAAATGAACACACGAAAGAATTTTGAATCCTAATGCTGCAAGGTGACAGAAAAATACACCACACATTAAATGAAAAATTTTGTTTCCTTCAACTTTCATAAGAATGATTGGAATCAATCATGCCCAAGATCACTGTCTGTAGCCACACTGGCTTTGTTCACAATTAGTCACATCGGTGAGCGAACGAGTAAATCTGGCGATCTGCGAACCAAGATTAGTATATTTGACGTTGAACCAATACTTCACTTCTGATTTTAGTTCGGATAACAAGATCAACAAATTATGTACATTACAAGAGCTGATACATAACATTAATTCAGCACTATATATTTTTCACTTGAGTTTTGAAGGTACATTCTATTCTCGAAACTAATCTTCACGTTTCTTCTGCTTGAAATTTACACCCAACATTAATAGAATAAGCAAGCATGAGCAAGGAGTTGAAAACAGTAAGTCATCATAGTAAACACATTCTCAAAATTTAACTGCAATCCACTTTTGTGATAAATCACGCGTCTGAAGGAATGTTGATATCTACGGTTTCACACCCACTTAATCACGTTAAGGTTTCGCATTAAAGATACTCAATATTTATATACAACACGCGCTGCATTACGAAAAGAGAATTACTAATTCCTTTTTGGAAATTGACTTTGTAAAGTAAATGAACCACAAGTACGATACGAGATATCTCCTAACTTCCTTACGACAGATTTAAGAGAACGTCGCACCTCCTTTGAATTGCTAAGAAGCCTAGTAACTGGATTAATCCCAGCTTTTTTTCCCTACAGAACAACATAATGCGAATATTCTATCATCCACACAAGCTTGTGCAAACCATATTCACAATGAAGATTAAAGGTTGTGAAAATGTTACATTACCTACTTGAGTAGCAGTCTGAGCAGAATAAGAACGTGAGTAAGATTATATCACGCGTGCATCGTAAAAATGCCCTCACAATTGAATGCGCACATTAACTTGAGCACTGTGTAACCGTTGTTTACAAACATTTTAAAAGGCATCACGTCCTCAACAAAATCCGCATTACCACTTTTTGTCACACTACGGGCACGGTGACCACAAGCCACAGCAAGGCTCTCAGAACTGCCTAATCTTATCTTTTTTAAGAGAGGGGATACAGCCGAGTTTGCACAATACCATTTTCACCAATCTTCACTTCATTCCAAATAACAAAGAAAATTATTTTAATAAGTATAATTCCATTTGCATACAGATCTACGTCACGTAGATGTGCAAATACAATAAATGTGTTTTAAGAATTCATTGTCATTGCTTCAATTAAAAGTAATAATTTCTCTGAAATTCATTTACAAAAACAGAAATAAAATATTTGCAACAACGAAAGAACACTTAGTTAACCTCCCGATAAATGGTATTGTTTAGAACATGACAAAAGCACATTCTTAACTTCCCTGATATCCACCATCACCAGCACGTCAGTGATCACGAATAATTTTGAATGCGAATATTTTATTGGATTCTACATGACTGACTACAACAGAATAGAATGTATTTTCTTTAAACACTATAAACACTAAGGAGACAACATCTCTTAACCATAATGAAGCATAAAATACGACAGGGAATAAATAGAACCAATACAACAAAGGAAGAAGGTGAGGAGGAAGAAACCAAAAAAAGAAAATTAAAAACCATCATGTGCCATACATCGAATTCATTTCTCCCCAGAGAGAAATCGTACCTCTAAAACGAATTACAACACACGTTACCTCAATCTGCACGAAACGCCGTCAACCGGAAAAAACAGGTATCGTACATCGTTATGTCATTCCTTCTACACCACTACCAACGAGTACTTTTCATTCCGCGCTGCCCCCTCTCTCTTCGCGCCAGGCGCTGGGCACCCCTCGGCGACGGCGGCGCAGCGATTCCGAGTCCCGAGCCCTCACGCACACACGCCCGCGCGCGCGCGCGCACGCACGCACGCACACACTCACGCTCGCACGCGCACGCTCCGAGCGAGCTAATGCAGCGGCGGCGGCGGCGGCAGCGGCGGCGGGCAGGAGCGGCGGCAGCAGCAGCAGGGCAGCGACCGCAGCGGCGCGCCGCCCCCGCCACCGCCGCCGCCGCCGCCGCCGCCGAGGCGCCCGCTGAGAGAGAGACGCCCACTCGCTGCTCGAGGTGCACCGCAGCCGCGCGCGAAGCTCTACGAAGGCGCTCCGTGCGAAACTAGGCAGAAGGCTCGACGCGCTCGAGATGTACAGCAGTTACTCCATACTTCGATTTGCCTAAAAGCGAACGTTCGCCGAGCATATCAGCTGCCCGGGATTGGGCTCGCTACTCGGCGAATGCCGAATGTGTGCAATCGTCTTTATACTTCGGTTTTCCTGTCGTGGCTGACGACATTACGTCATTGTTACACCTCGTGGCTTATAAAATTAATCTTTTGAACAGAGATAACCACATTTCTAAAGTATCGAGCCCCGTTAAGAAGGACGTTCGCGAATTCATTAAAAATATTTATTTTATAAGGTAGGAGGTGTAACAATGACTTAAAGTCATCAGCCGCTACAGAAAAATCGAAGTATAAAGGCGGTTGCACACATTCGGCATTCGTCGAGTAGCGAGCCCAATTCCGAGCAGCCGATGTGCTCGGCGAATGTTCGCTTTTCTTTTGATGGGTCCCAGAGACTGCCACGCGGTGGGCACGGCCAGTACGTCGCTCAGCAAATAGCAATCCACTCTCTCACAGTACTCGGGATTCGGCGAGCGGTTGCTCGCTACTCCCCGAAGACAGAATGTGTGGAGCCGCCCTTAGGAGGAAGGGACCAGTTTGACAGGTCGAGAAACAAACGAACGTCACGCAGGGCGATAGCAGGGCGCAAGAGATAGCGATGAAGTCATTTACGACTGAGCGAACTGTAAACGTACGCAGTGACAAATTGAGTGCACAGATGTAATCTGCAATTAAGTTACCAGCAATAGCTGTGAAAACGGTCCTCAAAATATATGGTACGGACAATAAATGCTACGGCTAAAGACGAAAATAGGGTTTGTATAAGGAGTGCCCGATTGAACCAAACACTCGCCAAAAGGGGTGAATAAATCTGTGAATATCGATGAACGGATAATTTCGGACGTCAACAGGCTAATGGTGGTCTTAGCACTGGCTAAAGTAAATGATTGTCCGGATGCGAGGCGTCTGTTGTGTTCGCGATAAATATTTTCTCATAAAACGCGTTGGAAAGTATGAATTGCAGAAATCGCGGAAGCCGAAGGCGTGAACTTCGTCACCAACTCGGAAAAACGAAGCAAAAGTGTCACTGAGGTATAAGGTCAAGTTAGATTAGGTTAAACGGTATCGTATAAATAGGAATTTACGACTCACCCAATGGAACTTCACACTTTGTCTCTTTCAAGGCTTAAAAACTTCCCACCAGTAGTCTGAACCCGTATTGTAAAATATCTCATATTCCTCAACACCGTAACGCCCTTCACCACCTCCAATCCCCTCTGGTCGGATAATATCAACTTTCTCCAGCTGAAGTCCGAAATTATGCTTCGTACTCTGATTTCAACATATTTTTAAAGTGAACATTAACTGGCTAGAAACCATCATGTTGCTCATCGATATAGGACCAATTGTTGTGTTTTGGACCTACACCCATGAACATATTCCCACAATAGAGGGTCTTGAAATATAGCAGATTAACTGGCTAATTCGCGAATTCGTCGGATTCGGATATTAGGCGCAACATACAACGAATACTCACGCTTAAGCATTTGAGCCGTGCGCGGTTCTCTAAGACGAAAACCCATGTAAAACTAGGCAGAAGTCTGAACACGCTCGATTGAATCAAAGATGGCACGCGGTCCGTGGCCAGCTTGTCTGCTGGAGCTGGAACTGCTCTGGCATTCGCCTGGTACTGATCGGAGAAACCACAGAAAACTACCGATAGAAATCTCCTGCAGACACCAGCTAAATTCAACCTAGTTATCTCCCTAATATAGATAACTATATTATACAAGAATGTTTGTAGTAAAAAAGGTGTGTACTGCAACGAACACAATCCTTGGTTCCTGAAGTTCTTCAGTACACCGGCTCCTGCTTGAATGCATCATGATCGTATCTGCACGTTTTTCCCTGGGTGCACCTGAGGTATGGACGTAATAGTCATTCGGACATTAAACATAATTCAAATAATACACTCACTATGTTTCCTGAAATTACCGTGAAAACCCGACCAGGTAAAACTGCAACGTGTTCTTTGTATGTATGATTCCTTAAAAATGTTTCGGTAGGTGGTTGTGACAGGGAAGACAGAAGCAAACTGTCACAATCACGTAGGACATTCCAAATAGCTATTCGTGAATTCACAATTGCCCCGAAAAATACAGATTTCCTGTTACGTCAAGCCAGAGATTGTAAAGAAACATGGTACAGAGAGTCCACAAGGTATTTACCATAGAAATGACGCCGCCTAACACACTATTTACTTTTACTGCGAGTATTTATGACATTCTGAAGTGAGGGTTGTTTGCTAGAACAATGTTAAGCACAAATGATAAGCAATACGTTATTTACAAATCTATTTCAGAGAACTAATATTTGGTTAAAATCAAACTGAGTCCAAGAGGGATTTCCTGAATTTTGTAACACATTTATCTACTTTTATACGTAATCAACTTTTTGTCCATCAAATAATTTCAAGGTTTGTAGCATCTATGCTGTCCAACTTACAAATAAATATTTGAATTATCTACAAGATTATGATATTACAGGAAAAACAAGCAGGAACACGAAAGTATCCATTAAGCAAATGGTAAACAACTGATGTTTCCAAACAATCGAGTAAATGATAACATTATTCATAACAGGCGTTTGAAGGCAGAAACTAAAATAATTATATGTTGTCATTGTCACCAACATTGTTTATTACAAAAGCAGGTAGTCATATTGTGGCTTCCATACGCAGAAAACAGATAATGATGGCTAAGACATCGAAAGCTGGTTTTGTAATGTGCAACATTGTTGGCAATGACAACTCATAATAATTATTTTATTGTAAATGCCAACGGTATCAGAATACCAATAACAGAAACTGAAATTACATTAAGAATATTGTAAACGTTCAAATTAATCCAGTTTTATTCGTAGAACTGTTTCGCATATGAAAGGTGCCTCCCACAGTTAACGCCCTTACACTATGCGCCCTAATGCAAGCGTACTATCTGCCTCCGCCGACCAGCCACGCCGGCCCTATCAAACGCGCGCCCGCTCCTCCCCCGCCCCCGCAATAACACCGGCTGCCTTATCGCAGCACAAACATTGTTCCAGGCGGCCGCGATAAGGGGGGAAAGGGGTTTCGCTAGGGGGCGCTGGCGCGGGCAGGCAGCGCAGCTGATTTGTTTACACACGCGGTCCACGCGGCTGCTGGGACCCCTACGTCCCCCACCCCCGCCCCCCGGCGCCACGGGCCTTTGTGCTTACACGCGCCGTCGGCGACGACGACGCGACGGTCGCCTCGCTCGGGCGAAAAGCGAAAAGCGTGCGCGCGGGGGGCGGCTATATTTGTCTCGGAGGCGGAGGAGGAGGAGGAGGAGGAGGAGGAGGAGGAGGAGGAGGAAGAAGATGAGGTGTGGTGGTGCGGCCAAGGAGGAAACGCGGCAAAGGAAGGAGAAATGGGAGAGAATGGGGTGTCGGTGGTGGCAGTACAGGGCGAGGTGGTTGGCAGAGGCAGTGGAAAGAGAGAGCGTTGTCGACTACACTACTAACCACCTTTAGGTACAAGGGGCGCTGGAGACAGAAGCAGATCAATGTCTTCGTGGGCCCTAAGCATTACAAAACTAAGAGATATCCGTAATAATTTTAAAATAAATTTTGGGATTAGAAGTGAGTGATAACAAACTATAACGTTGGAAAACATGTGTAATACAAATGAACTATTACAAAATGCAGTACACCTTTTTTTAAAAAAAATCGTTAGGAGCCTCCATCTCGCGGAGCCCAAGCACGTGCTTGGTCTGAGGTATTAATCCACCCGTCCGAAACCGACGATGAGAAGGAGGGAGCAACTACCACAGGCAGGGGAGGGGGCGAGCGGGGGCGGCGGCCTCCCCTGACAGCCAGGCGAAACAAAGGCCGTCTGCCTGTCCGCACCGCGCCGCCTCTCCCCTCCCCCGCGCCGGACCCGAGCAGCAGCAAGGCGGAATCCGCAGGTACCATAAATAGGCCCCGCCGCCGATATGCATTTACGACCGCCGCGCCGCCGCGGCGTGGTGAAGACTCTCCGACGGGCCGTAAAACACTTTTATTTTATCTCCCGCGAAAAGGCTTAACTGCGCGGTAACGCCCGTCCTCGGCCCCGAAGTAGGACGTAAAGCACGACAGAGACATTACACACACGAATTCACTTTCACCCGATTATTCGCGCGGCGGTGGCCGTCGTTATTTTTGTTTTTTTTTTGCGAGTGGATATCGTAAACACGCCGCGCTCCCACGCCAGGCACCGATTCCCGCGCCGTTCCCATCGACCTCGCGGACAAAGATCCCCGGTTCACCTTCGCCTACCGCCGGGGCTCCTCGGCCCGGGCGCGTATTTACATACAGCGGCGTGCGTCACGGCGCATAAAGGCGCTCGCGAGAAGAATAACAACAACAACGCAGCACTTACTGGATCGCCAGGCGAACGCCTTCCATAACCTCTGAGCAGCTCCCGCCAGGTTCCACCGCAGAGCGCCCAACGGACAGACGGAGTGGCGACGGCGCGCCGGAGCACTAGCGGCGGCACACGCACCAACACGCGTGCGCGCACGCACGGGCGGCCGGCCGGCCGGCGGCGCGTCACGACTCGACACGCGCGCGCCTCGCAGCGGCGGCTCCCGCGGACTCGCGGCCGCCGCTCCCGCACACACACGCACACAAGCACACGCACGCGGGCCCCCGCGTCCGCGGTTCGATCCCGATCCGTTCCGGCCACGCGATGTGTGGCGTCGCGCCCGCTGCAGCTGCTCGTCTGGCGGGTCTGCGCTCCGGTCTGGCCTCCTCGCGGCGGCCCCTCGCAGCGCACACAACGCAGGCCAGCCACAGGCCCCGCCGCCGCCGCCGCCCGCGCCTCGCCTCGCCTCACAGCTGAGCCGCCCGGCGCTGCCAACGCCGCCAGCGCCCGGCGACACGCTTGCCAACGTTGCGGGCGCGCTGCGGGGCGGAGGCGGAGCGCGGCGGGTGGCCAGGTGGGGTGACCACGAGGCGGAGCAGCCGCCTTCTCACCTCTCCTCTCTTCTCTTCTCTTCTCTCAATGGATCCGCGCGGCGAAAGGGATTTCCTTGTTTGTTACGACGGCGTTCGGTGATACGGATTCCGACGTGAAAATATAGATTTAATTTAATAGAATTAATTTAATCTCATTAACTGTCCTTAATACTTGAATAAGAATTTAATCCCAAACGTTTGCCAACATTTTTTTTGTACAGACCCTAATTTCCTACTACAAGATCTCATTTCGAATGGTCAGCACACCTGCACTGTAAAACACTGCCAAATATAACGGTTCAATTGATAATAAAATGTATTATTATTATTACTACGATTGTTATTATTTAGTGATATAATAAATTAATAGAAGTGTGAACAAAACTGGTTGATACACATTTTCTTTGTAGTGATAATCAGGGAATGTAATTTATTGTATTTAAAAAAGGGCATAAATGTCTGTTGTTGTTTTTTTCAAAAATACATACGGAAAACTAGAAAATGTGCAACTAGAAAAATGCATGATATTGTTTAAAATTGGTCCATTCAATTTATTTCAAATTTTTGGACACAATACGTCGCCTGTCTGGCCTTAAGTTGTATTCGGCGAGGTTGGTTGGAAATTCTACCTCTACAAAATATACTGGACACTAGGATTCATAACGCAATTCAACATACGAAATATAAAATATGAACGAAGAATATACAATTTTGTTTACGAAAAGCTAGTGCGCAAGTTTTTTTGCGTAGCCAGTTACGGAGTGAAGGGTGAGGAGTTGAGGGTAAGCGAAAGGTTGTTCTGATCCAATGTTCCTCTGATCAATACCAGGTGAATGCTGGAGCAGAACCTCAACAAATCGGCCACATACCGCGAGCAATCTTCCCTTCCTCCTTCTTTACATCCTCCTTCAACGGAGGATTACTCCATACAAAGGAAAATGTAAGTTAACGGAGGATTACTCCTTACAAATGCGTTCTACGCCAAGTTTTTGGCTTGTTAACATGACTGAGGACGTTGTCACAAATAGTGACAGAATATTTAAAAAAAATTAATAAACAAAATACTTCCACACACGAACACTTCTACCCATATGGGAAGCCCAGCCAAGACAGTGAGTTTGTCCTGGCCAGTGCAGTGCCCCTATGGGAAAGATGTGGGGAGGGAAACTCGCATGCAGGTCGACCGCCGAAACTCATGTTCCAGCTACGGGGGAACACCGCCATCTCTCGAAATATATATGGAAGTAATTAAGAAGTTGACGCACCCGGAAACACTAAATACACACATATTCAATTATTGTACTTAATTGAACCCAACGTATTGAAAAGAACGGCCACATATTCATTGCTCCAGTTTCCAAACAAGTATTCCCATTAAGCCCGATCTGATTTCATAAATTGATTCTGTATTCCACGTAGTGCTTCATAATATTAGATTGTTGTAAGTCACGGCCGTCCTGATACAGAGACCGGGAAACCTATTAGCTCCATATTTTTTTATTTTATTTTACTGATGACAGTTTCCGAATATCAATATGACGATGATAATTATTTAATATCATTTAGACTGTGACACGATAGCACTGTGTACACAAACAAGTTTGGCCGTCCTTTATTAGCCAAAAATGCGTGGGAAATGGATATAATTAAGGTGCTTCCGAACCGGTGAATGGATGTCGGAATTCACAGCGAGCTTGCGTTTTCATATCTAACGCAGAGGACCAATAAGCGCAGTGATTGCTACCACTACTACCGTACCAGCCTCCGTCGCAGAAAACGTCTCAGCGACCGGCGTCTTTCATTAGTTTATTGTCAGAAAGTATTATTGAATTCTTGAAAAGAAGCGACATAATTTTGCATGTTTAATGCTTCGCGAGCGCCATGTTTACTTCATTAAATCAATAAAACAATCGCCGTGACTTTAACTTAAATTTCTGGGAGCATGCTTGTTTTCAGTTTGAAGTTAACGTTCCAGAGAAGCGCACATTGTAAGTTATGACACCACGTAGTAAACAAGTTGAAAAACATATTATTTAATACAAACAATCCTGCTGTGTAAAGAAAGGTAAATGTAATTCAGTTTCTGGGAATATAATACTACAAATAATAAAAACAAGAAAATAAAATAGTTACAGATAAAAAATGATACTTCTACGAATTTTAAGAAAGAAGAATATTTGTCTGTGGTATAATTGAGTCTGTTTGTGTCCCGCTAGGGAAAATCCAATCAAAAATTTTATACAACTTACTGTTTTGAACTTCAAAATACAACGAAGCCGGGAAATAATTTTTGCCTAAAACATATCCCTAGCCAGCAAATGGCATCTTAAAAGTGCTGTAATGGCCCAGTCGCGCTTTAATATCTTGAGGCCTCGTCATTCTTTCCTCATTCATGAAAGTGGGTCAACTCAACCCATTAGGTGAGATAACCTTCTTATCATGCAAGCACCGAGTTGTAAACAAAGTGAAAACTTTAGTAATCCATCGCCGAAGCCGAGCGTACTCTCCGTAGAGCAAAGAGCAACGGCGAACATTCGAGTGGGGTCAACCCCCTTCGAGCCAATGGGGCAACCGAGACAACAGTGGCAGCAGTGTTTTGCGAGCATACCATTCACGCACTCACTTCAACTTAACCCCGTCCCACATGCACACGCCCAAATCTTGGAGCTTCTATTGTCTTTCGTATAAAATATATCATAAGGAACACGTTACACGTTTATTTTAAATAAACTCTTCCAAAAGTCATAATTTCAAGGCATAATTTTTCTTTTTCTAGGTCATTTTCCCCTTCTTCCACCACCTCTCGTGGGCTAAAAAGTGCTTAAGATAAACATTAAAAAAGAACGACTCAATGTTTTTATGCTTAATGAGTGTTTGTAGGACTTGTTTCAGAAAAAAAATATCACAAATTAAATCTTTAAAATACAATTTTCAGAAACTTTTGACAGTTCAACTAGTGGTACAGAAACAGCACATACTTTCTCGCAATATTACAATGTTATATTTATGTACGACGGGACGCCCATACATGCCAAGAAAACAATTGAGAAAAATACCGTAAAGTGCAAAATACGCAAAAACTCCTCTTTTTTATTCAAAAAATTATACATGATTATGTTTAAAGAGCTAATATAGTTAAACTTTGTCTGAGGCAAAAAACCACTATCTTCAATTTTGTAGTATTATTTTTTTTTTTGTCGGCTGAGATGCCTCACTGACATCCACTGCCATTCCAGCGACTCTGACCGAGAGGTCCATGGTCCGAGCACCGTCCGGTGGGGCACATTTGACACTAGCTTTAGCTATAGCCAGATCGAATCTAGCCATTGCCTGGAGGAGAATTCCAACATTCCACTGCTCTGATCGGTAAATTTCCGTGTTTTCTCCTGTCAATGCCAGGCGAATGACGGAGCAGTACCCCGACGAACGCGCCAAGGAGCGCGCGAGATCTTTCCTTCCTCCTCCTTGTCCAATCCTCTCCCAAAACTCACACACACTTTCATTTACATGCACTACTTTCTACCACACAAGTCGGGAGCTTGATCTTGCTTGGCTGGGGTGGGTTCACCGCTGGGAGGGGTACCTGGCTGGGAAAACCCCCGAGGTCAAAAACAAATGCAGAGCGATTCCTAAGTACCAAAGAGGAATGCACACATAAGCAAATGAAACAGTCAACCTTTTTGATTCCTGTGGTAATGACGCATTCAAATAAGCACAAAATCGCTGAAAGGGGAGTTACCTTACAAACATGGAATATTGTTAGACCACTCCTAGATTTCTTCTCAATGACAAGATAGATTACGTAATCATGAATGTCAGTTTAAAATAGCCTCATGCTAATCAAGTAGTAGTGTAAATATCAACACAAAAATAAATATCTTAGTTCTCTAGAATTTAAGAAATGACACTAGTACATTAACATCCGCATGGCAACACTTCGCTGCGTAGATAAGGAGGAAGTCCAAGGAGAATTTTTTTAAATCATAAAAGAGCGCGTATAAGTTTTTTTTTGTCAAGAAGTCAATTTGTCAAGAACAACAAACATCGATACATTTCTTTTTGACTCTAAAGATTCCGGAAGGTCTTCGCATCCTCAGCATTTTCCACTCACTCCTTTCTTCCGTCTTGCCGAAGTATTTCATGCAAATCTTACAATCGCTGTACATATATTAGAATCACTAAACGAAAAAATCTTCGGTAGTATTTTCGTGCTTCAGTAAAAGTGGCTACACTCATTATTGAAAATACGAGTTGAATGCAATGATAGCCAATCGGCTATGGAAGAAACGAGCCATAAGACAGCACTTCAAGATGGAGGGCTGTTACTCACGTAGATCTACCTCCCTTACGAAAATTGATAAGTCTCATTGCCTCTTCTTGACACAGCCTATAACACATGATCTTCTCGTCAATTCAAGAGTGGACGCAAAATCATTCGAGATAAACCAACTTCACTCCAAGCTTGAGTATTTTCCGGACTGTGAAATGCGGACCTCTGAATCCGGACTCTTAAAACCGAGAAGCTTTGTCAAAATTCTTACCCGGAGTTTAATAGCAATAACAGTACGACACGCAATATTTACTTCGGAGTCAAAGCCCAGCTGCTGCCTATGCCAGTAGATGCTCCCAGTGGCGTATGGGGGTGGGAGGGAGCTAGATCAACTTGCACCAGTGTTTAATTGCCACTCCGAAAGTGTTTTTTTCATTCAAAATATATAACAAATGTATTACCGTCTAATTCAAATTAACCGCTACAAGTCATTTCCCTCGCAAGGAGAAATGAATTATCTGCATGTATTGGGGAGAAGGGGGCTTTTGTTTGATATAAGCCACCCCCCATGGATCAACTACCTACATGGATCAACATGCCATCTACGTGGATCAAAAGAGCAATGGTCTTTTATTTTCTCTGAGCGCCTCTGGACGCTCGTGTCCCCTGCCAGTTGGTATCGAGAACATTATTATGATCCCGAAATGAAGGAGAATTCTGTAGAACGGAAGCACAATCTACACCCATAGCACTGTTTTCATGCAGAAGGCCCATCCCCAAACATCCGTGGAAGCCTCGTTGACCTGCAAAATCTCTAGTTTTTCGAAAATTGCAAACGATCAAAACTTTTTTAGCGTCTTCCTACAACTACAGTATTGAAGATAGAGATTTTTTATTTAATTAAATCTGTTCTCTAAAAACATATCTTCAATTAGCGTCAGTTACAATTTTGCGAGAAATGTATGCAATTTTTAAACAATTGTTTTCTCAAAAAACTGTTACAAATTTTCTTCTCGTATATATCAAAGTACGGTAAATAGAAAATTTATGCTAGTCCAATTTCTGGCAAACACTCTGCATTTTCGAAATTTCAAAAAGTTACTATTGCAAAAGTACAAATTTGAAGATAGAGATTTTCGTCTTAAAATATGTTCTAAAAAGTTAAATTTTAATAAATGTCTGGTACAATTTTTTGAAAAAACAAGCAGTTTTTGCTTCAAATCAATGCACATTATAAACAAATATTTTCTCACCACCCTCTTAAGTTTTTCAGGTGCGTCAGTTTCAGTTCTTCAGTTTTTCATGGCGCAGGTCTCGTTTTCACTGAACACTGATTTTTTTAAGATTGCAAATGTTAGAAGTAATGCGAGAAAGCACGTGTTGTTGGAGCATCTCAACTTTATATTTAAAACCTTATATCCAAATGGAGCTATTACTAAATAAAATAATTATTCAGAATTTATGGATGTTCAATTCCTAACAAGATATAAAATGCCAAAGGTCGTGATTCTGAAGATTTAAATGAAACAGAATCGCGTCAAGATTGTTCCACAAACAGTTATAAGCTTCTAAAGCCAATGCAACAGTTATTCGCATTAAAATGTTATACTACAGGACATTTCCACTTTGTGGTCAGGAATGGCAATGAAATTTCGTCATCCAGAGGGTGCCGCTGGGTAAATAAAAATATTGTTTCTTTTGCAATTGCTTCACAGTTTTGCAATTGCCACAGTGCATGGTATTTCCACGAATTTCTTAAGCCTCTTCCACGAAGTTCTAAAGAAATAAGGCAAGATTTTTTTATATTGGCGAGCTTTCCTGGAATAGCTAACCTCCATTCGAGGAAGAAAAGTTAACGCATGTTCTTTCACGAACTGTCAGAGTTACGGGAGCGTCATATCTACCACAAACGTGTCGATGAAACGCCAAATACTTGCCATTTGGACGAAATTCGATAAAATTGAAAGATACGTTCTTTCACTAAATAGGTAAATAAAAGATGTGTCAAAAATATATAATGCTTAAGATCTACCAGACATCTTTTATTTACCGTATTTTACATTTTGACACCAGATAACATCTTTTATTTACCGTACTTAATTATTAGAAGGTATTTACCTCACCAGCGACCTAATTAACTTTCTTTTGCGATGCAAAATACACTAAGAACCGAGAAAAATTGCTCCATTTTTTTATAAACACATTTACCTACTTGAAAACAAAGATATCTCTCAGCATAACCAAAAGAAAGTCCGAGCAATGTAACACGACGGTTCCGAATAAATCCGACAGTTCACGAATATTTGTAAGACAAGTCTTTCAGACCCCATTCGCCAATTCTACAGCACATAAAAACCTCAGTTACTTAGTTTTTGTTTCACTGATGTGCTCAGAGCCCAATTGTGAGAAAAGATTGATTCGCACTTCAGTCAATTGCAGCAATCAGCAGGATTTCCCATCGGTGCAAATCATGCTGCATGCACGTGCTCTTCTTTCATTACTAAAAAAAATACTTTGTGAATGTGTACATTTGCCTTGTTCGTTGAAAACAACTACGACGGGAGAGCCATATGAATCGTTTATGTGGAACTTCACTCGCAGAAACAGATGAGAATATAAGTAATGCCCAAAAATAATGTTAAAAAACAACAAAAAATAGCGTTTGGAAACGGTTCTAGAAATTATTTTGTGAAAGAAATGAACGTGTCGCAACTGGGTTAAGAATAATTGTGACCACAATAAAA
>BOPP01000376.1:47508-60008 GCA_017312745.1 Gryllus bimaculatus | reverse complement strand
TATTGTTGTCCTATTATTAGAAAACTTAAAAATTAAGAAAATTTCAAAAAAAGGGAATTTGGGCGGCGGTAGGTGGCAGCAGGCAAGAGTACGCGGCAAGTGCGATAGCTAGCCGAGAGTAAAGGAAATAGAAAACTAATACGGGAAAGTTTATGCCATTCTGTAGCACTACTAGTTTTTCGACCAATATGATTCGCCAAAAAATACTGAATTTCCATCACGCAAATAACAATCATTTCACGCACTTGATATAAACGTAATTATTAGGCTAACTATAGGGAGCAGCTGGTAAAATGGTAACGCAATACAGAAAAGCTAATCGAAACGAAATATATTAGAAAACTAACTGATTCAGAAAGTCTGTGCCATTCTGTAGCACATGTAGTTAATTATTTCTAATTTATCAATGCAATTTCTTGGTTTGCCGTAAAACATTCCGTACAATATTTTCATGTAAATGCGCATTGGTATAATATTTCATAATATTCTCGGTGACTAAACTCGTCTTTGAGAAAGATTTGTACTACATTTTTCTCTTTATTGTGGAATGAACAGAAGAATATCATCGAAACACTTCATTTTCTAGCTTTAGCCCTCTACATGAATTCACTCGTACATCTTTTCGGCGAAGTGCTTGATTTTCAAGTACTAGTTATGTCTGTGTACAAAGACCATTTGTTTGCGTGGATTTACTCCAATCAACCACGACCGCAACCACGAAAGCTCAAATTGAAAAATTTGCGAAAGTTATCTATAATTAGTCATATTACTATTAATTACCAATGGATATATGAATAGTACTTCTTAAGGGAACTTTTAAGAACGCAAAAGAACTGGAATGATAGAAGTTGTAAGCAATGCAAAGAATTACAGCTGAGATGAGCAACGACATGACTGCTTGGAGTAAAACTCCTGCATTACGTTCTTCGCACCATTCCCCTGCAATCGTCTCATCATAATCGTTAGTCAATTACGGTTTGCCATGCACACAACGTATTCCCAGGTTTCACAGTAGTGATTGTAAGTCAATAAAAGGCGAGTGAACATTACTTGCCAATGCTTTTAATCTGATCCTATCGCCGGCTTTTGGAGGGGAAGAACCTACCAATTATACCCCTGCAAAACTCACAAATCATTAACGCCACCTGGTACTAAAAAAACGAACCGCTACCCACTAAGTGCAATTACACTCACGGAATATAACCATTTGAAGCATCACAACACCCGTGATTAAAACACCAGGATCGGCAAATACAGGAGGAGATAAAACTTAGTTTAATAGGAAACTTTGGCAAATTACAAGTTATTGATCCATCCGTTTGTAATTCGAACATCATAATTAAACGATTAAGCTTCGTATGCCAACTAACAATACAAACTTGTTTTGGGGAATCATTCGAAATCGGTAAAATGCATCATGACAAACGGAGGCCCAAGATACGCTTATTAAGTTGTGTCAGAAGGGGTTAACATCAAAATGAAATAAGATGTATACTGAAACAAGTATTACGTCATATTCAGTTATATTCAGAACGGAACATTTAAGGCGAAAGGAAACTTAAATTCAATTTAATGAAACGTAATTAGATTACTTTAAAAAATTATGATTCATTAAATTAAATTTAAAGTCGAGGGAATATACAATTGCACGCACTTTCTCGTATTATTTGTAACGGTAACACAATAGTAGATTACATGATCCTGCAATAGTGTTTCCAACCAGCAAAATTATTTTCTCTGCACCGAGATTGGACCTCATGTGACCACAGTTAACACGCCAACGCGAGAACGTGAGATGGAATTCCAGCACGGAAAAAAATTGGTGGTTAGAAATACTTTTGCAGGTTTATGCATTACAATATTGACTAGCAGTTATAAATAATGCGATAAAGTTTGTGCTATTGTTACACCAACTATTATTTTGAAAAAAATAGTCAAACCGCCAGGCTTTAGCTGTATGTGCCTCGTTAACTAACGTGTGGACATCTCATCAGCTCATACGAAAGATAACCATTTTCCTCACATCCTAAGGCGATAGGTAAAAGACGATTAAATCGTAGAACACTATTTTTTAGGAGGAGCAAACAAGAATTTATTTCCGTCATTTCATAGCAATAGGTACTAATTCGAAATGACTGTAATCTACTTCCATGATTCACGTTAGTAGGCTACTAGAGTAAATTCGAATCGTCATGATGAAAATAAACAATAATTTTCCTCCCCTGCAAAAAGTTGTGCTTTGACTAACTTGCCTCTTAGCCATCCCCCTTGAGGGGGCAACGGCAGGCGACGAAACGCCGAAGCCCCGACCGCGCGAAGCCTCTGCCTGGCGCCCCAGACCCAACCCGACCCACCCCTCGCGCGGGCGGAAGTTCGTCGACACCGCTAAGGCGTATCAAGAGCGCATGCGTGCAGAAGCCTTCGCGCCGCCGGACGCCGATAGTCGCGCCGCGCCGCGCCGCACGCGTCGGCGCAGCTGGAGGCCCGGCGGGGAGCGCGACGCCACGATTCGCGCGATTCTCTTTGTTCAGTCACTTGCGGGTGAATACATACATTGAATTGATCGTATCCACGTTTTTAAGTCCTGCTTTTTTACCTAATTTAATTACCGAATGATTTTATAATATGTTCTCATATTATTAATATTGTTGTTAATATTATTAGGAAATACAAGTATTATCATTACGAAATACATTATCTAATACATTCCTAACTTGAAATAAATAAATTTAACTTCACAAACGCTGTGGGAGTATTCCCTTTTCTATCTACTCTTTCCTCCGTTGCTTTCATTCCGTTGCCTTCTTGTGAAAAACCCCATTATCCGAATTGCGTATGTATTTCTCTTTGAATGACCTTTTCATTAACTATTGTATTAAACATTTTTTGGAAGTGGTCAGGCAGAAGAGCAGGCTAAATGGCCTGAGTCACGCCACCAATAAAGACATTTAATTTATTTATTTACTTATTTATTTTTATTTATTTATTTACAATTTTGAATTGTCTTATTAACCAAACGAAACTACATCATATCTAGCGAATCTTACTGCAGAAATAATTGTATTTACTACATGTACTAAACAAGTTCTACTACATTTCCTTCGGCGCACACACAAACGTTTAAAATGCTTGAACTACTTGACGTTTCGACCCTTGGAATCTTCTTCAAAAAATCTAAAATATGACAAAAAGTAATAATAATTGCATAGTATGACACTAATTATGCCAATAACTGAAACACTTACCAAAGTGTGGCAGGCAAGAAACATGTCCGAAAAGACATTGTCAAAGAATATTAATGCTATTGAAATTGATGTACACAAGTTAATTGGTGTGGATGTCACCAAAACCACCCAGATGTCACTTATTATACAATATCGGCGATATAGCCATGTCGAAGTGAATGGTAGCGTTTAGTCATAGATCTCGGAGGAAGGAAGAGGAAAATACCCCCCAAAACCAGCAACGGGATAAGGCAAGGATATGCAAAAAATATTTGTTAGTTGTCGACCGTGTAACGTATGGAGTCTATGCTACATGAACAAGCATGTTTTAAGATTGCTTTTACTTCATAAACATCGGCTCTTCGTTGATTCTTAGTACGTGCTTTCCAAGAGGCAGGAGGAGGGTAAGTTTGCCAATTCATCATGAAGGTGCGGCGTTAGTATAAGCGCAAGTACCTGATAAGTCATGGAATACCTCTCAATATCGTGTCGGACCTCCATTTACCCGAATTGCTGCAACTCGACGTGACGTGGACTCAAGTCTTTGGATATTCTCTGCAGAAATATTGAGCCATACTACCTTTTCAGCGGTCCTTAATTGTGAAAGCGTTGCTGGTGCAGGATTTTGTGTACGAATGGACTTCTCCACTTCTCATTAAGGCCCATAAATGTTCGATGGGATTCATGTCGGGATGTTTGGGTGGCCAAATCTTTCCCTTGAATTGTTCAGAGGGTTATTCAAACCAAACGTGAACAATTGTGGCCCGGTGACATTGCGCACTGTCATCAATACACATTATATCGTTATTTTGGGAATATGAAATACGTGAATAGCTGCAAATGGTCTCCAAGTAGCTGAACATAACAAATTTCTGTCAATGATCGGTTCAGTTAGACCAGAGAACCCACCCCATTCCATGTAAATTCAACCCACATCATAATGGAGCCACCACAAGCTTGTGCATTGCCTTGTTGACAACTAGGATTCATGGCTTCGTGGGATCTGCGCCATACTCGAACTTTACCATCAGCTCTTACCAAATACATCGGAACTCCTCTGACGAAACCACGATTTTCCGTCGATCTGTCCAAACGTGTTGCCACGACCTCAGGAGGCGCTGAAGGTGATGTCAAACTGTTAGCAAAGGCACTCTTGTCGGTATTTTCCCGACTTAGAAGCCAAATTTCGCCGCACTGTACTAAGGGATACGTTCGTCGTACGTCCTACATAGGTTTTTGCGGTCATTACAAGCAGTGTTGCTTGTCTGTTAGCACTGACAACTATACGTATACAAAAGCCCTTGATCTCATTAAGTGAAGGCCATTGGCTACTGCATGGTTCGTGATGAGAGGTTATGCCTGCAATCAGACATTCTCGACTGTAGATCTCGAAATATTGAATTTCTTAATGATTTCCAAAATGGTATGACCCATGTGTCAAGCTCCAACGACCATTTCGCATGCAGTCTTAATTATCGACGTGGGGTTATAATCACGTCAGAAACACTTTCAAATGAATCGCTTGAGAAGAAATGAAAGCTCTACCAATGAACTGCCCGTTTATACTTTTGTGCGCGATACTACTGCCATCTGAATATTTGCGTATTGATATCCCATGACTTTTGTCATCTCAGCGTACGTTGTTTTGTAAATAAGACTATTCCAGTAACAAATATTTCAAACTTGCATTTGAAATGTTCCGTTTCCACGTATAATATAAAATATGTAGTAATAGGTAAAATATGTAAAAAAATATGCAATCCAAAATATCCAAAATATGTAACAATAAAAATAGTTTTAATTTTAGCAGACTGTGATATAAGCTCTATAAAATATTAGTGAAAGCATCTTGATTTAGTAAAAATAGGTATTTACATTAAAATCCGTCTCATAGTTACTAGTGTGCAGAGGAGCACACAAGTTGCGAGAGGAGGGAGGCATTCTGTGCATATGGGGCATCTGCACAGAAGCCGATTACTTACATATTTATAAATATAGTTGTTACTAATTTCCAACAAGAATGAAAATCATTCAATATATGAGTTTATTGAAAGCGCATATCATAAAAATAAATATAATCGACAAATAATCATATTTTAAATTCAGCACAAACGAAATTTTCTTTAAGAGAAAATATCAAATGGGCTGGTTATTACCACTGTTTCCCCACCCCCAGGAAAAATCCTGGTTGCACCACTGCAAGTGTTGTGTTATTCTTTACCTTGTGTCTCAATACGACTTGAGAAAAAAATATTTTGGCGCTCCTGCTTCCCCCGACATTTTTAGCCCATGATTCTCAAAGGGTCCGATGAATATGTTCAGGGTGACCTGAAGCCTAAGAATGACTAAATTACCACGTAATAATATTGGAATATGGAAACTAAAGTGAGCAACCAAAATCAGTATGGAAATAGACCCAGAATCTTTCAAGTCACAAATTTAATATTCGCCGCCTGGATAGGCGTGGTCGCAAAGACTGGAGGGCCTTAGCTGCCTCGGCTCGAAGGGTCGCGTGTTCGGATCCCGCCGCGGGCGCGTGTAAATGTTTTGACCCTACAGTTCAAAATCACAGTCGTCGCTATATAACCAAGTTGTTGAAAAGCGACAAAAAAAAATATTAATATTCAAGTAATGAACGGAAAATAAACAAAAAAAATGTATTTTTAAATAACTGTCATGTGTCCATTTGCAACTGGCATTTTGTAAAACAAAATAAGTGGTATATATTTAACTTGCTTTAAGTGTATTACTTCAGTGCAACAGTAATAAAATAGCTAACAATTATTGGAACGTATTTATAAAACATTTAACTAATTTGCAAAGAATAAAACTAATTTTGTTGATAAAAACTTTACAAAGAGTGTAACCAACTGGTCCCTACTCAGCGCAGGTTCTGCGCCCGTGGTTGGTCTGCTGATGGATTTAACCACCCCTGGCATCTACCTGCGGCCACTGGGCCTGTGTGTTGTGCTCATAGTAAACGAATTTAAGTACCTATGTTTATATCTCAGTTTAGGTAAGCCATAAAATGTTTGGGAGCCAGCGTCATTAGCGAAAAGGAGTTATTAAACTCTCGGTAGAAATTGATAACTGACTTTTGGATATTTTATGAGACCAAGAGTTAAGTTAAGGCAGCATGTGTTGACTGGCGAATGCTTTGATGCCCTGATTTTGGTAAATCAATAAGTTCTATTAATTAAATTCTATAATCAAAGGGACAATGGTGTCTAATCCATATTTTATATCTCTAACCATTTTAATTGTTCGTGATTCACCCCGGGTTTCCCACGTATTTATTGGTCTGGTTCCTTGAAGGGACTATCAATTAAGGCTCTTCTGAGATGACAGTTCCACTCACGAATATTCGATACCTCATCGGCAACATCCTTGACCTAGGGCTCGAGTGCTACTTGTGGCGGCTTTTCGACACTAGCAGGAAAACTGGGTCGAATTCTATCACTCTCAAGATAAGTATTGTAGCTGCCGGCTGTGCAGATCGGTGGTTTTCTGTTATCTTTCCGATTAATATTAGGCAACTCCCGGAGACGTACCTTAACAAACGGACCACTGATCGCGCGCGATCTTTACTTCCTCATTATTGTCCCCCTTCTCTCATCTTACACACACACACAATGCTCTACACACACACACACACACATATATGCTCTACACTACCACACGTGTCGGGAGGCCAGACGGGTGCTTAGAGCTAAAGCAGGGCCACGCTCTTGGGAGTCCAGATGACAATCCTCATCGCGCAAATCGACTGACAGCAACAGTACGCGACTGAAGTTCAGAGGGTTTGAGAAGCGCGTTCATGGGTTGGTTTATTAGAGATTCCGAGCGCGTTAACTACAGAGGTCATTAGTCCCGTAAGTGTAGTACACGTTTTTTCTAGAGAGATGGCGGAGATCTTCTCCAGCTGGATGGCGAGATCCGGCGCCGGCATAAGTCAGCTAGTGGGGATTGCTCTACCAGGTATCTCCCACCTGGGGGCACCACACTAGCAGGAGCAAACTCTAAGCCCCCGACCAGTCTCCCTGCATGTGTGGAAGTGTACTGCATGTTAGTGTGTGTGTATGTAAGGAGTGAGGATAGGACAAGGAAGAGGAAGGAAAGATCTCTCCCGGTTGCGCTCATGGGCAGTAGACATGGTCGGCGATAGTTCCAGTGCCTCAGGGTCACACTTTGCAGTTATAAGCCTGCAGACACACGACAGACCCGGCAAAGGACTCAAAATACGCCACTGCGGATGATACTTTAGCAAATCTGGAATAGTCCAGTATTCTTGGACAATTAGTACGTTGTTTTCCGAGCGTTTTCTCACCAGGGCAGGTAAAAGGGGATGCCATACCTAGCACAGACATTCGGGGACTATACTTGCGATGCACGCTGTTCTTTATCTCCATTTTCACGCCCCAACAAAGCTGGTGGGAGATTTATTACTTCATTTGGAATGGGAAACTTTGTGGAGACACACGCCGGTAATTTATTAGCATAAGCGAGCGCAGCCGAAAATAAGAAGGGCCAATTACATTTCTGGACCCCTTTGTATTATTTATTTACATTTTACTAGTAAACTAATAAACCTTACTAGAAAAATGAAATTTGACTTTCATTTTACAATCAATAAATACAACTGATTTTATATCAAACCATTCACATAGATGACAGATAGTTATACATTTGGCTCTCCAGGCTATTTCCCAAACTGTCAAGAAAAAGGCGACAAACAGGGATTACATTTAAGAAACATATTAACACATTAAATATATTAAATGTGATAGAGCGTCGGGGTCTCTCAATTTTTTGGCCAAGACCCCTCGCCCTTGTGAAAACGGCTATGTTCCGTAGGAATTAAGAGAAAGTAGGCTCCCAATTTGTCACAGAGGCAAAAATATTATATATGCTAGCAGATAAATATTATAATAAATAAATATAATATTGCTAGCAGAAACCTCCATATAACGACTTCAATGTTTTGCTTTTGATGTTTTCTTCAGCTCAATATATTTGTCCAGAAACATAGTTTCCCCAATCACTTCTCATGATGTAAAATTTTCAGTTCTATTTGTTGTTGTTTTTGTTTGATGGTGGATTGCTCTCAATCAATAGCCATTGGCAACTGTCACTGCTGTCGATTCCCAGGTGTCACGAAACCGTTTGCTCTTCGCAACCTTTCTCTAGTGGTTATCGTTTGTAATCGTTAACCTACATTTTGAACCTTGACTACATAGAACATTGATCAGAAAACTAAGGTGACAACCAAAAGGGTAGAATAATATTAACATGTTGTATATCACATCAGAAAGAGGAGACTTGACTTTGAAATGCTTCATATATTTAAGACATCGATGATTGCATCGACAGCGAGAGCCTTTTAGTGCTGTATGGAAGAATCGATGTTCTGCTACTATTTGCCATCACCGCACGGGGCCCCGCGCCCTCCTGCACCTCGAGATGTGCCGATCCGCAAGTGGGTCGCGTGTGGGGTCAGGTCGGGTGGGCGATGCGACAGCGAGGAGCGCCGCTACAGTATCTCGCGTCCGCCACGCGACCGGAAGGGGAAGCAGTCCGGCCCGTCCGGCAAGGCCCGGCGCGGCGCGCGACGCAACGCGACGCGACGCGACGCTATGCCGTGCGTGACGCACGAACGGGGCCGCCCGCCGCCGCCTTCGGGTCGAACGCGCGCGCGCAAGCAACTTCGGCAAAGCGGAGGATGAGCGTCCAGACGATAGCTCGGTAGATTAACTAGTTGGTGTTCCCGGGCATGTCCACTGCGACGGCAACTAGTCCCGTTGGTGCAGTAAGCGCTTTTAAGCATCGAAGTGACGGTGCTCCTGTCATCTCTGGTGACACCGCGCGCGTGGCGCAGGTATAACGGTTAGCGAATCGGACTGTTGTACCCGATTGAAACCGTGTATTTTTAAGGGCGGAAAAATCCTTCGTACGCCTTCTTTCGGAGGGGAAGTAAAACCGGCTGTCCCATGTTATTAGATTTACTTGCAGTAGAAGATCCTCAAGCCTAAATGACGTCTCTGAGCTAAATTCAAATCGCCTGTTTCTCGCCCAAGAAATACCTACTTTCTCGGCTAGTTGGTGAAAGGTGCGTAGCCAAATTTGCGTGGTCAGACGGAAGAGCAGGTCTCATGGCCTGAGTCTCGCCACGTAAAATAAGGCATTAATTCAATTCAATTTCCCCACTGGATGGCTACGTCGGGGATTTCCACTCCAGGTCCTCGCGCCAGCCAGAACAAGCGTTAGGCCCCCAACTCTTCTCTTGAGTACGCGTGTTGAAGGGTAGTGCGCGTGAATGTGAGTGTAAGTAATGGTAAGTAAGATCGCGCGCGGTCCGTGCCTCGTTCGTTGGGTTGTTAAGGGCTGTTCCAGCACAGGCTGGCATTGATCGGAGAAACCACGAAAAACTACCGGCCAGAGCAGAAGGCCGCTAGAATTCTCCCCCAGGAAGCAGCTGAAATCGAGCAAGACACGTAGCTAGTACGGAAAATCTGCCATTGTCGGGACTCGAAACTTCGAATTTAGAGGCAAATGCCTTTTTTTCTCTTGGGATACAGAAGATTATTTCTGCTTCCATCATATTAATCAAGTACCTATCTAGTACTGTGGCAACTATTGCTATACGTATGCAAAAGGATTATTATTTAGGCCTAGTTGCACTCACTAATAAATTGTATTCTGTAAGCACCACATAATGAACTATAATATAAGCATTCAATAGGTGGATGTTTTGCCAAACTACAAGTACATGCGCATGTGGTACGAAAATAACATCGGCATGAAGTCGTCGCTTCGTTTTCATAGAGAATTCTCCTCTCAGTTCACATGTCAAAGAAAGCTAAAGGATTAGGCGTAACAACTGTGCTGAACCAAACAGAACTGAATGATTTTGAATTATCTGTGCCTCTTGGGCTTAAAGGATTCTACAATCCCATCGACTTAAAATTTCTTTTCCAGCCATCTGCGTTTCGGCAGGTATTGTTACGTCATTAAGAAAATAAAATCAGTATACAAGTGTATAAGACACTAAACATCAAAAGTATAGGATTGCAAAATTAATTGAGATCTACGTCGCTCAATAGAGAAATGCCTTTTTTCGTGCCCTTACGCCTAAAACGTTTCACACAATTTAAGAACAAGATTGATTAATTTTGAAGTTAATTTCTAACGAGTGTAATAATAAATTAATCACAAAAATGTTATGAGAACATTCATTATTCATAAATACCTCTACCCTAAAAGCGTGGATATTATTTTGAATGATATCGAATTTATTTGTATAAAATTTTCAAAGTTGTCACGTGGAAGAGCAGTCTCAATGACCTGAGCCTCATCTCTAATAAAGACATTAAGGCTCTTCAATTGCAGATGTTTAAGGGTGACGGAACACACAATTCCCGTGCAGCTTTTGAGGAGATATACAAAGTTCTTTAACCTAAAATGTGCTTCAACGTGTTTTAGCCCATGATACAAAATCAAAACGCTAGTACTGAAAAATGTATGAATGCACTCGTGTTCACGAACATAAAACCAATAATGGATTCTTACATTACGGTTCATCACCATTACGTTTCATGTCTTCGTCTTCTCCAAGGCGTTTAGGTAGCTGAACAGCTCCATGTTACCTGAATGCATAGTAGTTTGCTTGATAATATCGTGATATGCACGCTCGCTTTAATGTCATCCATAAATTCTATTCTTAGTCGACCTTCATTTACTTCTTCTGGACCTTGCTCTCAATAGTAGTAAAATGTCATGACGAGTGTCCAAATGACCCAGTAAGGTCTTCTCTCACATCGTACTTTCTGAAAATTAGTCTTGTCCTTTGTTTTCTTTAAACTTTGTTATTATTTCTTTTTTGCACGAAGTACTGGAATTAAGAAATTTAAAAATATTTTTAAAAAATTCGTTGATATATCCATTTAAAACTGTAACACAAGGAAAATAAAGCAAGCAATTCAACAGCGTTCACATATTTCTAAAATCGTTTGAAACCGAAAAATTATTAAAATTATTCAACGCCACATCCTAATGACCTGTCATAAATATGCGCCATTATAAAATAATTCATAAAATAATTATTCTTTCATAATCGGAATTTAGATGGTAAAATAATTTTTACCTGGGATTTTAAATCTTAAAACCCCAAGCCAATCAACTAAAATTATTTGTCCCTGATTTATATTCAAATATGTTGACTTCTCCAGTACTGCAAATTAGAATGTGAATCTAGCGGCGCTGCAGCAGTACATACTTTCTCAGATTCCTTTTAACTTTTACAATTTTCGAAAATTGGGAATTCAATTAAAATTAAATCTGCGCCTTTTTTAAGCGTTCGTCGTTTACGATGTTTCAATCAATGATTATAGAATTCAAAAATTGAAAGCTCACGACGATGTAATTAACGTAAGCGTGCGTGAAATTATTTTTGCTTTTCTGTATAATGTGTTGCAAATACTATAACAATTAAATTTATGTTACAAGTATATTCCTGTTTGTTTCATTTGTAAAAGTATGAAATAACTACTGTTTTGGACTATCGAAATAAATGCATATATGCTCCACAAGGCACTTCATTTTAATTGAACTTGTACAAGTAATAGCTGACTTGTTAGTTGGGCAGATATTGCCAAATGGCAATATTAGATACCCGTATCGAATAATTCGAGAATATGTACTGCTGTAGCACCCCTAGTTTTTACCGTTCTTTGCTACATACAAGGAAAAAAACCAATGAAAATATTGGAGTCATGTTTTAGAAAATAATTGTTTAAAATTTGCCTACATTTCACGCCGAATTACGCGAAGGCCTCTCATTTTTCTAAAACTTGTACGTGATATCTGACTTTGAAGAACAGATTTCATTAAGGAAAAATATATTTATCTTCAATTCTGTAGTATTAGAAAGACGAAAAAATCGTGATTTTCGAAAATTTAGAGATTTTGATGAAAATCAAATCGGCACCATCTTTAAGAATTTTTAGCTATCCGATCCTAGCCATTGAAAAGCTTAATCAAAACTTTTGTAGCCATTTCTGAGAAAATTTAGTTGAGGCTTCTTGTAAAGTACACACAAAAATCAAAATATTCATTTCAAATCCGCAGGGCCCTGAGTTTCTTCAGATCGATCTGGAATTTCAGCTTCAGAGAAAATAGTGTGATTGGTTTATCCACCAGCGGTTGTCCACAGTCGGGCAGACGGAGAGGAAGGCAGACGGAAAGGAAGGCAGACGGAGAGGCAGGCAGACGGAGAGGCAG
>BOPP01000376.1:31624-47501 GCA_017312745.1 Gryllus bimaculatus | reverse complement strand
AGAGGAAGGCAGACGGAGAGGAAGGCAGACGGAGAGGCAGGCAGACGGAGAGGAAGGCAGACGGAAAGGAAGGCAGACGGAAAGGAAGGCAGACGGAAAGGAAGGCAGACGGAAAGGTAGGCAGAAGGAGAGGCAGGCAGACGGAGAGGAAGGCAGACGGAGAGGCAGGCAGACGGAGAGGAAGGCAGACGGAGAGGCAGGCAGATGGAGAGGAAGGCAGACGGAAAGGAAGGCAAACGGTGAGGCAGGCAGACGGAGAGGAAGGCAGACGGAGGAGGCAAGCGGACGGAGAGGCAGGCAAACGTTTTATCGCCAATCGACTTTTCGGTTTTAAGATCCCACTGACTATGCAACGTGTTAGAGGAAGACTTACTACATATAGGAACAAGATTTATCCATTTTTTCGTTACCAGAACCCCAAAACAAGTTGTTTTTTTCTGTCGAAAATTCGTCGATTTCTGCCGCAGCATTACAAAATAGCAGTATATATTTATTACAAAAGTACGCAGGAAGGCGAGAAAGTGGCAAAGCAAAAGCTTGAAACGGTGCTGTGAGCCGCCTCTGAGCACGAGCGCGCTTTAAAGGCCTGCTGTTGTTTTTTCCAGCCCCCTGGCGCCACAAGCGATGACCGAGGGGCGTTGCTCTCGGCGCACGCTGGCCCGAAGAATTTCCAAGGACGCAAAAACAAGACAACCAACTTATTTCCAAATGACAACTTACGTAATGAAAGGGTGGACCTTTAATTCATTTTCAGTTTTCAGAATAATGGTATAAATTAGAAAGAAATATTATTCAGTAAAATAAAACAAACGATACTTCAGTATTTACTTGGCTGTCCGGGTGACGCCGCGTCCATGGCAAAGGTGCCGACGTTATGCCCATTACGCCCTGAGGAAGGTCGCAGAATGGCGACCGAAACCTCGGCACCTTCGGCATGGACGCGGCGTCACCCGGACAGCCAAGTAAATGCTGACTCCGGCCGCGGAAGCCTACGCTCTCAAACGATATTTCATTTAGAAGAAAAATTGCTTTGAATGCAAAATGTCGGACAGATAACACGACTAAAAGGAATGAAATATTTTAAATGTTTTCATTAATTATTGAAGGAATAAGAATTCTGTAAGTTCCACGTAGACATTTCTCACCACCAAATTAAAATTTAAATAGAAACTTTAAATTCTTTACCCTCAAATTGAGCGTTGTGACTGGCGACTTTGCGGCATCTCATGAGTAGAATCTACTTAAATTAATTCAGTGTTGCCCAGCAATTTGCACCAAAGTGCTTGTGACGGGCAACTTCCGGAGATCGCGTGTCTCCGTAAAACTCCCGAGCAGCCGAATTTAAAACATACGTCACGGATTCAGGGGTGGATTCATACGTAAGTAGACTAAGCACATGTATAGGGCCAAAAAACTTTCAAGCTTAATTTTATTTTAAATAATGAAATTTTAAAATAGTTTAATTTTTAAATCGCAAACATAATGATTCGTTTTCAATTTTATTTTTAAATTCAATTTTTTTCTATTTATAATGAGCCCCCTACTTTGCTCAAGCTTGGAGCCCTCCTGTCATTAATCCGGCCCTGGAAGGATGATAGCGAATGAGCAATGGAAACGCTGGTAGAAGATAATTGGCTCCAGGGAAGCATACTCACTTGCCTTTGGCCCTTCTCAGGCACACAGCCTCTCCGCAGCACATGTAGGCCATGTGTAGGCAAGTTGCATTTTTATAAACTACACGCAAACTTTTTCCTAGGTGTAAACTTCAATTCGTGTCTTGGCCTGCGTATTCGCAGTACTTTTAGATCATTGGGTCTAATAATGACAGGGGGTCGGGATCAGCCCATTGCTCACACGTAAGGGCGAAAGCAGGATCTGAACGGGGAGGGAAGGATGGCATTACCGTGGCCCATTTGTGCTGTGGCCCGCAGTGCTGCTTCGGCATCTTCCTAGAATCCCACCGTCTCCTAGAATTCTTATGAGTAATACCACAGAATAATTAACGGAGCAAACTTATTTTACTAATGAAAGAGAAAGATGTACATGAAGCGTGAATTACAATGACGGGAACTCTTTTATTCTCATAAACAGCGGAGATTGGTTGAAGTATGAAAGAATTCTCTCTAACAATAGGTCACACAACACTGCAGTGAAATAGACACGTAGACACTGGCATTAGAGGCAGCTACTTGACTGATTTCGCGTCTGAACCACTCGCAACCCCAAGACTACAAAGCAACTTCATACGCAAACGCGTATATATGTTTATATGAGTGATCCTCATCTTGAGGACTTCAATCTATTTTCGAGTTTCTATTTCATCTTCAATTGCACCTTAACATTTGCTTTCCAATATTACACATTTTGTGCAATTTACCTTTGTCGGTTACAAAAACAGCCAGGAAAACGTAGAAAAATCTATCGCGCGCGCTTTCCGTAAGTCATTGACTATTCCTGGTGAGGCAACTGTCAAGGTCATAAGATCCGTTAGTGTAGTTCATATTTTTATCGTAGGATATGATGATTTTCCCACGCTGAGTAGCGAGATCCGACACCAACCTACTTCGGTTTGCGAGGATTTTTTCCAGACAGGCATCTCCAATCAGCAAGGCACCGGCTCATGCGGGTCAGGCTCTAAGCCTCCGCCAGGTCTCCCGATATATGTGGCAGTTTGTGTGTAAGGGCTGAAGATAGAAGAAGGAAGAGGAAGGAAAGATCGCGCGCGAGCCGTGGCCAGTTCGTTAGTGTACTGCTCCGGCATTCGCCTGATATTGGTCGGACAAACCACGGAAACTACCGATGGAAGCAGCCGGCCGCTATAATTCTCCTGTTGGAATTGGAAATGTAGCTTCACAACGCGCACGTTCTGCTTGTAGTGGTAGGAGTAGAAATAGGGCAAGTTACTATACTGTTGGCAATGCAGAAAAATAAAATCTGCAGTTCGTTGCAAATAAGTTTTCTATAACTCAAGAACCAAAATGTATATTTTTTCTAATGTAGCTTATCTCGCGCTTTTTTAAATTTCATTTTTATTTATTTTATTTATTTATCTTTAACTTTTACTTATCCTTCATCTATTTATAGTTAAAATGAAGGGAGGGGATTCTGGAACTCAAGAAAACGTGCGCAGATGATCTTCTCCCCTATACGCCACATACAGTTGTTACTTTTCTTTGACTAAATAAATCTAAATCTCCTCCAGACAGCGAGTGAACGCGACCCATCTATCTGGCTAGCATCAAAAATCTTGGCACCATGGGGACCAAACCTAGAACCTCCGGGCTCGAGCCCCTCAGCCACCTCTCCGGGTCCTCTTCCGGGCCTCTCCGGCCCACTGTGCTCTGGGTGAGTGCGGTGGCAGAGGCGGGGTGGGGCGGGGAGTGGAGTGGAGGACAAATGGAGCGCGAGAGCGATCCTCCCCAAGCGCCGCCGAGTAGCGCAAAACCGCGCTCCCCCAAGGGGACGCCCGCGGAGGCTAAAAGCGGCCCCGCCGCAGGCAGGTGCGCGAAAGGCGAGGGCGGTGACCTGCGCCCGCTCCCACCCGCAAAGGGGACTAGCCTCCGGCCACGAGGTGCGCGCCGGGGCACAGTCTGCGCACGATGGCCGTCTCCACGCACTCGACACTTCAGGCCTCTTCAGAAAGGTGGTGGTTGCAACAGCACATACGTTCTCGCATTGTTCCCAACTTTTGCGATTTTCGAAACTTTTAGAGACTTCAACGCAAATTACACCTGCCCCATTTTTAGACGCCCTTTATTCTATTCGAGGAGATCATTTAATCACAAATGTGGTGCCATTTTTGAGAAACATTTTGAAAATGATTAGGCTTCATGTAAAGTCCCCTCCACCCCAACAAATCGAGAAATCGCCGTCTCAAATCTGCAAGGCCTAGAGTTGCGGGCAAGAACTAAACATCCAGAACTACAGTCTTAGTTAGGTTGGTTGTGGACTCCGGCTGACGTTACGTTGTAAGGTTAATAGCAAACAAGGAGGGGTGGCCGACATCGTTCGCCCCGAGATCGCATCCACCACATGTCTATTCGCCCATACGAATTGATCGCTAAGAAAAATATATCAACACTATACTTCAAACGGAATGGTCCAGAAACAGATATCCTGATCAACTTCAAATTTCATAAACACAAATTCACCCTGAATCGACTCTGTTTCGGGCAACTGAAGTGATCAACGCAATACAAAAGACTGCTGAGAAAGACACCTGAATGCAATCACATCCTACTGCACTGTTCGAGTCGTAACGTGGTAATCGCAACTATTGTGAGGATCTTGGACAACGAATATCACTTGATAGATCGATTTGTTTCTTGGCGCGACAACAATGTCATTAGTCCTGTAAGTGTTAGCGGGGTTTCCCCAACCAGGTACCTCCTACTAGCAGGGCACCGTCCCAGGAGTAAGCTCCCGACTGGTCTCACGGCGCGTGTAGAAGTGTAGTGCATGTGTCAGTGTGTGTAAGCAAGGGGTAAGGATAGGAGACGGAAGAGGAAGAAAAGATCGCGCATGGTCCATGGCCCATTTGTTAGGGTACTGCTGCGGCATTCGCCTGCTGTTGATCGTAGAGACCACGGAAAACTACCGATCGGAGCAACCGGCCACTAGAAGTCTCCATACAGGGGCTAAATTCGAACTAGCCAGTAGGCTGTGTCGATAATCCTGCCACCGTCGGGACTTGAATCCTAAGATCTCCCGGGCAGAAGCACAGCAGTGACATCAACTGATGCACTGAGCCACCTAAGCCGGCCGAACTTCAAGTGTTTGAACCTACATCCAATCAAAGACTTCCCGAGCCTCATTTCTTATGATGCAGATATTATGTGACTACACATACGATACAAATGTACTGCATTACTCTTAGACTAAATAGAAGATGATTTACAGAAACTTACACAGCCATATTTAATGTAACATTTTTACTATCCTCGCTCAAAAGATTTTAACATTATACATTGTACAATACTGAACTTGGGTTAATTGGAAATTCAACATGAAATCATCTACTATCAGAAATAAACCTGGCGAACTCAATCTACGTATTGACCCAGCTATAAAATAATGGATTCACAGTCACTGAATGAACAAACCAGTGAACAAATTGGTGCCCGCTATTTTCCGGTATTTCTCTACGAACTTAAATCGGGAAAACAACACAAAGAATTGCAGATATACAATATTCCCTGACGTCTGTAATGCAAAGAATGTGTGGGAAAAGGCTTTTTTTTGGGGGGGGGGCACAAAATCAAATCCAGCTTTTACTTGACCGCTTAGTAACTAAATAAATATAAATCAAATAAATTCGCAACTTCCAGTTTCAATCCCTTACAAAGTTGTAAACAATATTACGATGAAGGCCAACAGAACATGTACGTCGCGTCTATTCCTTGGCAATTTTCTCTGCTTAGCCATGAAGAAATTATGGAGTATTATCAGATATAAAAGACCTCGACATGCAAATGAAAAAGCGTGTTGTGTTTTCAAACACGACAAGGGCAAGACAAATCGATTGTGAACACGCACGTGCATATACACATTTGCATTGTATAGAGAAGCTTTCATCTTCTCAAAGTGTTAGAGACGGCCGAAACTAATTTGAAAACAAGCCATTCGCTCAGCTACACGCCCATTCAGGGCTGTAGAAGGAGTTCAACGGCGGTTTCAACGCTGGTCCGGCAGAGGAACCTTTCTGAACCTGCAATAAGGGGTTTGTTCAAAGTCCAAACTAATATAAACATTCATTTCTTCTTTAACACCGCTTTCAAACTGGATGATCTGCGGATATCACATCGTAAGCAGCAATTTTGTACGAGCATGTGGTTTTCTTGTGCGAGAAAGTGATTCAAGAGTTTATAGTCGATTATCATTTTACTCACTTAATGTTTGTTTCACTACACTCGTCTCAGTGATCTATCAATCCTATGTTTACCCCCTATCTGCCAATGTAATGATTTCTAAGACGATTAGAGAATAAAACGATAAATGGCCGCAATATGTTTTCACTCGACGACGTCTAGTAGCATTAATACAATAAAATGTCAAATTTAGTTTTAAAAATCAGACCAGTCAGATGAAAAATGAATCCGATTTTGATTAATTTAAGTAGGGTAGAGATTCGAAAGACTGGAGAAGATGAGAAAGAAAAGAACCAGACAAAACAAAAAACTATAAGGAAGAAACGCAGAAAAAACACGTTCGTTGAGGAATATCAAAGTCCGGGAATGCTAATTTCCTTGCGTTCTCACATCAGCGCATTAACAAAACTAATGAAATTCAAATAAAAACGGAAAGGAAATCTTCACATGCACCTGAACACGGCAATGGGACCGTCAGTGGGTCAAGAGGCTCCCACGTGAGAAGAAACACCAAAATAGAAGGTCGGAGCGATGTGCGCAGGCGTGAGATCGGCTGCGAGCTGCTTGCTACCAAAACAATGCGCTCCCAGCAGCACGAGCGGGCCGGTTGGCCCACTTCTGTCAACGGCTGATATCGCAGCGCCGCCGCCGTCGACAGCGTGATACGAGTGCAGAGCAGCACTTTGAGACGCACCGACGCGCAACACCCATTGCAAATTGAAGGAGTCGTTGCAGTCGTGTTGGACGCACTCAAATTCAACAAACGCAATCATAAGATGTTGCGTCTGAAACAATTTTAAACCTCGTTATTTGGAGATGTTTCATTTTCATGAATGATATAAGAAAATTGTAGTAGCTTTTTTTCCACAAAGCCGACCGGCAATCTCCACAGGGTGAAATAAAAATGGAATAAAAAAAATACATTTACAACGATGTTGCGTGAGGTTTTTGAAGAAAGATTTAAGATGCGAACATTCGAGTTCGTAGTTTTGTTTGAACATCGGCAATAACATACTACTCTCACGCAAGCAACCCGTTCAGCAGTACTATCAGAGACAAGATCTATATACCAAACATACAATTAAAGTATCGTCATGAACGGAAATGATCACAACAGCCATTATCGACGTTAGAATCTCTTGCGGGCAAAGTATCAGAAGAAACTATGAACTACGCTCTACAATACACAATCTAATAAATGATTCGATGCACAGTTTAGTCTACATCATTTTATGGTGCACAAATCACTGCAATCAAGGAATTGCAAAAGGTATTATCAGAAATGAGCGCAAATGACGAGGACGACTTAGCAGTCAATATACCGATCTCCAGGCGGTCGCACTATGCTGTTAATCGAGAACCCCAACATACAAGAAACCCACAGAGTATGTTACTCACTAGAACAAACATCACATTGCCTGCAGTAGGTCACTGATACACACACCGAACGCAAAACGTAGGAAACAGCATAATGCCGCCCACAACATGAAAAATTCCCGCAGACCATCAGCCCGCCACCACCGAAAGCTCCTCTGCTCCGGCCGCTGACGGTGGGCGAGCCCGGCCGCACAAACGCACAGCAGTGTCGCGATGGCCGTCGCGCGTCGTGGACCGCGGGATTCCCGCAGCCGCCTCGTGCGTGACACGGGCCCTCGACCACCGGCCACCGCACAGCAGCTACCCCTACGACCACCCGGCAGCTGCAGGCGGGTACTCACACGTACGAACAGCAGTTCATCAGCAGGAGCAGCTGGCGGCGGTGGCGGAGGCGGCGGCGGCGGCTGGCGGCGTCCGGCCACTGGGTGCGCGGGGCGGCCCGGGCGGTCGGCGGCGGCCGCGGCGGGGGCGGGGCGGGAGGCGCCGAAGCTGATCGCGGAGAGGCGGTTCGATACGCGTCGCCGCCTGGCCTCGCGACGCCGCGCCGCGCCGCCGCCGCCGCTGAGAGTGAGGGAGAGGGCGGCGCGGGGTGCGCGAGAGGACTTGGTGGAAACAAACGCGGTGAGTTATTGCGCACTTCGCAGACGCCGAAACGCGGAGATCCTCGACCCTCCGTGCGCCCGTCTGGTTCACAGCCAATTTTAAACACACTCACGCCTTTTAATTTGTACGCAGATTCTTCAATTCATGAATGAATACTACATTCATAAGGATGGTGCATTTATATGTCAGACACATTGGGACAATTCTCTCATTTCATATTAACAGTTTTCGCAGACAGAAAAGCTATCCCTAAAAACATAATTAAGCTGTTTTATTATATTTACGAATTTAATATACGATTTTTCAATAAATAAAAAAGAGTTCGCGTTCACGTCATTGTAGTAGAAAACTACGCATGCTCCTTGTTTATTACAAACAATGCGGCACCCACGTTTGTGTGTGTGAGTGCGAGGGGAGGTTGACGGGGTTCAGCCCTTATAAACACAAGTGACAATGTTTACAAGTATAGATTTAACCCCGAGGAAAGTTACTGAATACTTCAAATCAATTCGTTTCACAGAGCCAAAAACCAAGAAATAGAAATAGATTTTAAATTCAGCCTAAATTAAAAATTCATTATAAACAAACATTATGTCGGGTGGACATTGTATGCAGAGGGGTTACCCCATAAAAAATCCTGTTTGCGCCACTGGTTAGAAATAATTGACAATAATGTAATGCAAAAATATCGCGACTTATTATTAATAATTTAAGTAAGTAGTCAATAATAATAATAATAATAATAACCAAAAATTATTTACAGCACGTTCTAATGAACCGACACCAGTTGTTTGCTTTCGTCTCAATTTATTTGCATTCCCACTTGCTGTAACTTGGACATACAGCCCATAGTCGAACGGCTAGCCGACGGTACGGGGCCGCGGGATTAATTCACCGAGTGCACTTCCACCGGGCGAGGGGACACGGGGGGCGTCCGACGCCTTTCGCACGGCCTCCCCGCCAGCGCCGCGTCGGCGCCGGCGCCACCGACGCCTCCGACGCCGACGCGCTGTCGGCCTGCGCGCGTCGCGTCGCGTCGCGTCGCCCGCTCGGGCCTCGCACCAGCCGCACGCACAGCACGCGCGGCGCGTGACGCACGGGGAAGGCTCTCGCCCTCTCCCTCCAGTGCAGGATGAACTGATTCATCGTTCATGCCACTTCATATGGCTAAAATGAATTTGGAGCATTGAGAGCATTACGCACTTTTGAAATCGTTGTTCCAAAAGTGGCAACAGCTTCTATCTGCACGGAGGTGACAAAAGTCGCGGAATAGTAATATGCTAATAAGCAGATAGCAGAAGTATCGTGTACAAAATGTATAAAAGGGCAGTGTATTCATTGGTAGAGCTTTCATCTGTATTCAAGTGATTCGTGTGAAAAGATATCTGACGTGATTATGGTCGCACGACGGGAATTAACAGACTGAACGCGAAATGGTAGTTGGAGAAAGAGCCATGGGATATAATTTCCATTTCGGAAAACTATTTCCTTTTACATAAAGACTGACAGCAGCGGGGTTTGTGTAGAGTTGTCAGTACTAACAGACTAGCTTTGCATCAAATAACGCCAGAAATTAATGAGGGGCGTTTGACGAACGTATCCGTTAGGGCAATGAAGCGAAATTGTGATATGGAGGCAGAAGATCGAGTCAAGGGCCTCTTCTAATAGCACGACATCGCCGGCAGCACCTCTCATAGGCTCCAAATCTGTTAGGCCCTACACGACTGGAAAACCCTGGCCTGGTCAGACGAGTCCCGATCTCACTGGGTGAGAGGTGATGGTAGGGTTAGGCTGTGACGCAGACCCCAGAAGCCGTGGAACCAAGTTCTGAACAACACACTATGTAAGCTTGAGGATGCTCCATAATGGTATGAGCTGTTTTACATCGAAAGGACTGGGTTCTCTGCTCCAACTGAACCGATCATTCTCTCGAAATAGTTGTTCAGCTACTTAGAGACCATTTGCAGCCATTCATGGGCTTCACGTTCCCAAATTACGATGGAATGTTTACGGATGACAATGTGCAACAATTGTTCCCAATTGGTTTGAAGAACATTCTGGATAATTCGAGATAATAATTTGGTCACCCAGATCTCACCGCTCCCTGCATTGCCAACGCTTTCGCAATTAAGGACGACCGTAGAGGCAGTATGGCTCAATACTTCTGCAGATAACGTCCTCGCCAGTCGAGTTGCTGCACTACGCCGGGCAAAAGGAGGATCGACACGACATTAGAAGCTATCCCATGGCTTTTGTCACCACAGCGTCGTATCTAACTTCGATCGCCTCTGACAACCCGTGCTACAAAGTAGAGCTACCTTGCAATTTGAAATAGAACGCCCAAAGAAAAGAGGTCTTACTTTTTAGATAATGGGGTCAGGAGTATAACTAGTTGCAGCGTAATGTGTTCTGTAATTCTAATTTTTGCCTTAAATATGCTTGATGAGTGCGTGTGGGCTACTCTCTCCAGCAGAACTCACGGGATTTTGTATTGATTGTTTCTTATAAATGATATAAAACCTGGATTTCGAAGAGTATTATATTCTGTAAAGATAATATATGCGCCCGATGCGTCTCTAGATAAAGGCCAGACGGGAGGGCAGTACCGGGTGACATCATTATCTCAACTTTACTCAGAGAGAATACCTTAGATTTGAAAAAACGTTCGACGATTTAAGAATGTTAGAATGTGTATCACTAAACAAGTAACTGACTAAATTAATAACTCGATATTTTTATTTAATAATAAAAACAAGATTTTCAACTGCTTACCCCTACACCAAGAATCAGTAGAATGGATTTTTTTTACTTCGAAAGGATTTAGAAGCCGTGAAGATTGTTACGAATACATTTCTTACGTCTGCAAACCTCCCTGTATGCACACGTGGAAACATCCTTTACATAAAAGGTATATCTGAGAAATGTCGATATATTTCGTACTATCGTCAGAGATCGCCATGTGCTCTCGCATATGACAAGGTAGGTGTACACCGATTTAAGTATATGAAACCATCTAAATTTCATATTTCTAATTTCTGGCTCTGAATTCGTTGAAACCTGTTAACACTGTAAATATCCTCAAATACACGTTAGTTGAGATTACTTCAACATCTGTGAACGATTGTTTATATACATATGTATTTCCTCTTCTAAATTTTAAAAGGGGTATTCTTGGTCGTTTAACTCGAAATTCACATACCATGTATAATGAGAAAACTACCAATTAATACTGAGAAGACAGAAGGAACTCTACAAAGATGAGAGTAGTAGCAAATGCAACTCTACATAATACTCTGAACTTGCAACTTTTATGCTTATTGCAGAGAGACTGGTATACACGCGAAAATTCAACATGGCGAACTAAATGCTGTGGTGGAGGCAATTTATTTAGGCGGGTCGCATCCCTTCTCTATAATCTCTTCTCCGTGACCACAACCCCAAATACCACTCTATAATAAGCAGACACGAAAGCTGGACGATTGCGTGCAGAGAAGAGGATGCGGACGACGCAAGAGAGATTAGTGAGGAGACCTTGAAAATGTACGTGAGACGCTTACATTTGTTGGCGCCAATACCAAAAGTGGATCTGTAATCTCCCTTAACGAACTTCCTTTCCAAAATATCTCCAATCCCTTTACGCATTCACAATACCTATCTTGACCGTAGGTTCAGCGCGGCGTACGCATCGCTATCTTGAAACGAGTAATAAAGTAACCAACATCAAACATTGTAACACGCAAGGCCAATAACAATGCAGAACACAACCTATCTCACCTGAATGGAAGTACTCCTTTCGTGGCACACTCGCGTGTACGCATTGACTATATTCCTCTGCACTGACAATTCTGTGGTAAGTTTGCCTAGAGTGTGCGACGACTTTCAACGTCGCCAGTGTAGGTGGAGACGAATTAGATAAGACACGTTCACCTTCTACGCTCATCAATACCTATCTCGCAAGAAGGCGTTCCGCTATTTTCCTTTCAAGTAGGAATCTGGGCGAGAGATATTCATAATTTCCACTTGAAAACTACTTTGGTTGACCGGGGTCGGTAATGAATTGCCCAATTCTTAACATTCCTAAATATTATGCAGTTTCTAATAAAAACAATAGTCTCGGCAATCTGACACGTAACTGACAGTGTTAACCAAGAAGAATTTATAACAATTTTTTTAATAAAAAATAGGACTTCAAGAGCAAGTTATTGCTAAAAAACCAACATCAAAACAGAACACTTCATGCAGTGGAGTACAAAGTACAAAAAAATAAAAAATAAAAAAAAATAAAAAAAATAAAAAAAATTAAATAACATTTTACCTACGACACTGGGCAATTCCTGTTGTTAGAGGTGGATAAACTGTTCATCCTGTTCCTGCACCATTTTCAACTATTCTATAGAGAATAATTGTCACTTCATCCGATCTAAATCGGTCCAGAATTTTGAATGCTCTAGACGGCACAAACAGACACTTTTGCAGCCAGACAAATTACCTACGCGTTCGCGCAGACATAATCAAACATAGATACAGCGGTTATTTTATCATGTTCACCTTTAAAATCAATGAATTAAACGATGCATATATCTTTGTATTCAAAGACAATATTCCAGAACTATCTCTTGAAGGAATTTTAAAATCTGATTGTCATTAGTTATCACATCGTATTCCTCCGTTTACATGATGCACGAGTTTAACAACAAGTGCAAGAATGTGTTGCACTGTCTGAAATATTGAATTTATTGCTTCCACCGAAAATTTGATATCTAGTTCTACGGAATGTAGGATTATTTCTAGTGATGTATTTTAAAATTCAAAATTGCGGGAACTTTCTCAAAATAGAAGTGTTCGTATGCAGCACATATTACAAACGGAATTATCAACAACTGACATCAGTAAATCCTTGGTGATTCCTTTGCAGGATGGTAAAATAGAAATAATCTTCCATAATGAAATATGTATTTTACATTAAATTAAGATCTTACATTCCAGCATGCATGTTTCGAAGAATTTTACTTTATCTTTAGTACTCCCCAAGTAACATGGGATGAAAAAAAGTACAAAACATGGCGGTTAAAATGCACCCTTGACGGCATAATTTTGTGCCCGTTTTGTACGAACTTTGGGCGCAAAATGACACTGACAAGTGTGCCTGTTTAACAGCGACAATGAAATACAAATACATATTTCACTGTGGGAGAGTATTTCTGTTTGACTCATCCATAGTGATTTCCGCAATATTCCTGTGGTAACCACCATTTGTTATAAACACACACATAAAAATTATATGATTTTCTACGGAGCATAAATTCAGTCTAAATGGTACTTTCTTTATGGGCCCTTAAATATCAAGTAATTTGAACCCCGTTGGTAAAATGATCAATATGATTCCCAGTCAGTGGATGAGTGGCCACATCACTTAATGCAGTTGACGGCCTTTCTGGGCCTCAATCTGACAGACGGCCGCATCGCTCCGGTGCCGCCCGATGCGGATCACTCTCGCCAACTGGCGGCGGTCCAGCTGCCCCGCCTGCATAAAGCCAGCTGGGACGGATCACGTCGCCTCGCGTTGGCCATTGATCAGCGAATGGATGACTTCACCCACGCCGTTCCTTAGAACACGTGCGGTGGATACCGCTTCCACCGACGTTGCCGACGCTGACCGGTTCCTATCGGAATTGGGCAGAACTACATTGAAACGCAGGTCGCACAACTGAAGCGATTTACATCAAAAATTAATTTTCGTCAGTCTAATGTACAATTTTAATTATTAAATTAATGAAATTGATTATTGGCTATGTGAATGAAAATTAAGATTTTTATTACGCAAAAAATATTTTGTACACATAATCATTTGTGGATAGTACATATGTTGGATTAAGTATCTCTTAATTAAAGACAGTCAATTTCAAATTAATGTTTTGCAATTGATTGTCTTTAATTAATAGCTGTTTAATCCCATAAAATAACAAACGCTTATTAATAATAACGCAATGGATAGTATATAATAGAAAATAGAATATTGTAATAAGAAATACCTTTTAAAGTACAATCAATAGTTTGTGACCAACAGGTTGTAATAATTCAAATATACAATTAACTTTCTTATGAAAAAATTGCATGTTTCATCTTATCTACGTTTTAAAAACGTATGGAGATCACGTATATATTAGACAGCATGAGCCCAAAATTAAAGATGAAAATATTGATTTGTATAAGAATAGAGCATATCTACAAACAGATAGGACTCCCACTCAAAGTTCTATATACCCAATAGCTTTCAGTTTCAGAAGGAAATCGCCGAGGCGCTAAAAGAATTATAAAGTAAACGTATCAACCTTGAGGAAAAAACAGGCACTTCGGGAGAAAGGATATGGCCAAGTCACAAAACTGGACATTCTGAACCGATATCGCAACTCGATTGGCAGGTGTTAAATGAGGTTCCTACGAAGTGTTGCTGGTTTTTCTTTACTAGACCATCAAAGAAACGAAGATACGTCAACAACTAGATCTCTTCAATCCTTTAGAAGGGGTGGAAACATTAAAATATAACTGGTACTCCCACATTACCCGAACAGACAAAGACAGACTGCCGAAAGGAGCCTGAATCAGCCAACACATCCCGAATGTGGAGTTGGGTCCTCTTTTGGAACACGGCGGCCACAGCCTATGGCAGCCGTCAGTAACAACCGGGCTATGGCCGCCACTAGTGGACTAAGAGCCGGGCTCGTGGTCGCCACTAATAGAGGTCGAGTGAGTTCCTGGCCTAAGGTCTGCAAAAAACTTTCGCCTTCCGAGAGCACGTCGTGGGACTAGGGAAGCGACATCGATGTGTTTCTATAAAAATAGTGAACTGAACTTTTTTGTACATCGATGTTGTATTTTCGATTTCAACGTTTTATTTGTGAATGAAAATGCCCCATAACCACAATTGTGTGAAAGTTAAAATACGAAATAATAACTGATGGCACTACTGTCTTATATGTTCGACCCAAAAGAATGTTTGGCAACACTAGTTGGCATAACCTCTACTTGCTAACAGAGCCGAATGCACGCGTGCATAATGTTTAGTACAGAGTGGAAATCCGATATGAGTTATTTCAGATGAAACTAAAATACAACTGTAATTTATAGAATGTACAATATACTTTATTGATAACCATACATGTAACCAAACCATGTTAACAAACTTAAATTGTATTTAGTCGCAATGAAATGTGCATTATACATATTCTCGTATATATACAATGTTGTATCTGTTTTGTAGCCCCGATGAAGGCCAAATATACGGCCGAAACGTCGGCAATGCAAAGTTGTTATTTCGTTGCATTGACCCGAAACTCAAGAACCACTAGAATCGACTTTTTTAATTTTTATTCTGAAGATCGCTGCTTGGTAAGATTGATATTTTGTTGTCGGTGCCGCGTCACACCGTGGGGCACGTGAGGCGGCGTCCGCATCGGCCGCCTGGCGGGTGGCCCGGCGCGGGAAAGGTGAAGCGGCGAAGCGTCACTGGGTCAGAGCAGAGGCGCCCTCGCCCACGCGCAGGTCGCCCGCCGCGCCGCGCCGCGCCGCCAGGGCCACGTGCAGCGGGGAAGAGGCGGGGCGGAGGCTCGGAGCGCCCTCTCTTCGTAGCTCGACTCTCTACACCGGTGCAGGGCCGGCCAGCGCCCAGTGGCAGCTAACGACGCGTTCGCTCAGAATTAATCGTCTTGTGGACCGCAATACATGGGGGCGGCCCCGGGGTGGACCCTGTTCTAGAAGCAGTTCTAGAGCACTACTTCTAGAACAGGGTTGTCCAACAGGCGACCCGCGATGCCATTTGTCGTGGCTCGCGGAAAGTTATTAGTCACAATCAAAGACCCATTCATCCATGTCGCCTAGCGCACGCGCCCTGCCGGGACCAAAACCCCCTTTCATGTAAAAATAGATCAAGTTTACATTTAATATTTATTTCCTAGTAAATTCAGAATTGAAAATCATCCCAATGTGTTTCACAGCGTTATGCTTCGTACGACCTAATAACAAGCCTTGTT
>BOPP01000376.1:420-31581 GCA_017312745.1 Gryllus bimaculatus | reverse complement strand
AGCAGCCTGTCAAACTGCAGAGATCAACATTGCGGGGAAGTGAGGTGTGTATCACCCGAGTAATGAAATTATGTTCCGCAACCATATTCAAGTTATAGTTGTGTCTCCTGAGGCTTTGCAAGACACCCCTGTTCTAATACCAAACAAGTGGTACTAAAACAGGACGTACTTTCTCGCCCGTACTTTCCGCAAATTTACGCGAAAAGAACTCAACGTTTCGAAATTTGGACATGACTATATTTCAAAATATATCTGTAAGAAAATGATTTCATTAAAGGAAAAGATAATTGTCACTAAAAAATGTCGAATTTTTGCAATTAAAAAAAATCAGGAACATTAACGAACTTACACCATTTTCTTACGTCCTTCGTCCTTCACACTATCCAACAAAAAAATTTAATTGAAAATGTCCCAGGGATTTCATGAAAAGCCCCCGCAAAAAAAAGGTAAAATTAATAAAGTTAAATATCGATTTCAATTCAAGGGGTCGCGACATCAGCCAGATCGATTGAGGAATATCAATTTTGGAGAAAATCAGCTGCACGATTTGGCTGCTAGTGTTATTCAGAGACGGACGGACGGACAGACAGACGTTTTCCCATCGATCGATTTTCCGGAAGAACCCAAAAACATGGATTCTGGCTACAACACGTGTTAGATTTTTTTGTCAAATTTAGCAACTACATTCATCTACTTTTTCGTTACTAGAACCCTGTAATAAGAGTTTTTCTGCCCAAAATGCTCCCTTTTCTCAAGCAGCATTGCATAACTTTCTCTCTACTCCGCAGAGAGAAAGAAAAAACAAGCGAGGCCGACACTTCTGCAGCAAAATCGTTCCCATTGCAGCACCGTTGACAAGTAAGCCCTTGGGCTCGAGTCCCCACGGTGGTGAACTTTCACACAAGCTACAGAGCTGGGTCGAATTCATCCACTGTCTGGAGGAGAATTGTAGCGGCCAGGCGCTCTATTCTAGTGTGTCCCATCGTCCCACCGATCAATAAATAGGGAATGTCGGAGCAGTACCCTAACAAACACGCCATGGACCGCGCGCGATCTTCTCTTTCTCACCCTTGACCTCTTCTCTCCCCTCACACGCAAATGCAGTACGCTATCGTACGTTTCTGGACCCGTTGAGAGCAAAGCTTCCCCCTGCTAGGGTGGTACTACGCTGGGAAATACCTGAAGGAAGCCCGCAAGGCGACAAGTTCGTCGATGCCACATCTCGTGTGCCAGTGGAGGAAAAACACCGCTACCTTCCCGGATAAAATAAGCACTACACTCAATGCACTAATTACTTAAGTACTACTACTTAAGTAATTAGTGCATTAAGTGTAGTGACGCGCCAGGAGAAAATATATACTCGCGCACTTTAGTAGAAAATTGATTTCTAGCAGAAAGATTCATGAAACGTCGCTATGTTTGGTTTTCAATAACACATTCATAAACCTCTTTGGTTTTCAATAACAAATTCAGTATTTCATTCGCAACTTATGTTGGTTAAACGTGTACCTTTACTGATGCTGTACCTTAACGGTTTACGTAGTTGTGTGTATCTGACAATGAGTTTTAAGCCATTTCATACAAGCTGCAATTCAAAATGATCGATCATAAAAATCCGTTGACTGGTTCACAAGTTTTTAGGGTGGGAAGAAACTCACAGAATCCAATGTGAAAAACATAACCATCCCTCCTTTGGGGGAAAAGTTAATAAAATAGAAAATAAAAATATGGAATTGAATGCCTAATTTTACATGGCGAAACTCAGGCCATCAGGCCTGCTCTTCCGTCTGACAACACAAATTTAGCTACGCTCCTTTCACCAACTAGAAGAGAAAGAATGTATTTCTTGGGCGAGAAACAGGCGATTTGAACTTAGCTCAGAGACGTCATTTAGGCTACATCTTTTGCATGCAAGTAAATCTACTAACATGGAACAGCCGGCTTTACTTCCCCTCCGAAGGATTTTTTCGCCCTTAAAAATCCACGGCTGCGATCGGGTTTGAACGCGCCAACTTGGGTCTGACAACAGTCTGATACGCTAACCGTTACACCATCGCCGCGCGCTGAATGCACTGTATTACGAAACTTTTTAAATAACTTCTTTGTTTTGTTTTCTTTCTTTTGGAACGCTACACTCAAGCTATTTTTAAATGTAAGCGAAACATGTATGACGTACTGGGTTGAGTTGTAACACTACAATGACCATTCGACATTAACCGTCATAGAGTATTCTTGATTCTAGTAATGATTGCAGCTAAGCTGTCGATGAAGCAATCCGTTCCAGTTGCCGCGATTTTTCTCATTGCTTCAAAACAATGGAGCATTGGCCTTGATACGAGATTCTATGTGACGGCTGGTATACTGATTGTCGTTTCACAATTCTGTAAAAGGTCAGTGCCATGCGCTACTCATCTTTCCGGTCGGGAATTCCGATTAGTGTGAAGTTAAGAGAATTGCTTAATTTGCAATTGTAAGATTCCAGAGCAAAGAGGGTAGATGTTGAAACTTGACCGTGAACTGGCTAAGAGACAATGCCCATTGAAATTGAAGCATAAGAACAAAAACCCACTAACTCCACTTTTTGGTAAAGAAGTTTGCACTTTAATCCAATTTTTAACATCTATTTATTAAGAGCAAAATTTTAATTTTGAAGTATTTAAGGTGTAAACCTCAACAAAATTAATAGATTGTTGGTTAACGTTTGTGATCATAGACAGCGACGACATTATTTGTTTTTTTTCTCTCCTAAAAAAATTTGTTTCACTGGACTTACAAAATCGGAAGATTTTTGCGGGAAAACGAGGAAGGGCGATGCAGAAGAAGAGGAAGAAGAAGAAGACGAAAAAAAGGAAAAAGAAGAAGAGGAAGAAGAGGAAGAAAAGGAAGAAGAAGAAGGGGAAGAAGAATAGGAAGAAGAAGAAGAAGAAGAGCACTCTCCTCGAGGGTGTCTTCGCAGCCCCCTGACGCGTCGATCGCATCCGCGACGGCCACCTCGTCCCGACACGGAAGCGCGCATCGCGTGACGGGCCGGGAGCTAGATTTCCAGCACGCACGCCGCATAGGCGCCGCAGATAGGTTGGAGAGTTTGTCAAGGTCAGGGGAACACCACGAACCGATCACGGTGAGGACAGGCCGGCTCAAATGGCTCAGTGGCTACGGCATCATGGCAGACCGAAGGGTTCTAGGATTCGAGTCCCGACGGTGGCGGAATTTCAACGCTAACTTTACAGCTATAGTACGATTTATTTTGTCGTGCACTTGACGTAAATGAGCTATTGCGGTGTCATCCAATCGGCAGTTAATGTGTCGATATACGGACATTCAAGTTCCCGATTGGATGAAAGCGTAAACAGCTGATTTACGTCAAGTGCACGCTTAAATAACTTCCAGTATACGTTCAATTCATTCGTTGCCCGGAGAAGAATTCCAGGGCCCGGCTGCTCTGATTGTAAGTTTTCCACGGTTTCTCCGTTCAATGCCAGAATAGTTCCCTGACAAACGGGCCGCGGACCGTGCGGGATCTTCTTTTCCTCCTCCTTAACCACTCCTCTCCTCTCCTCTCCCCTCACACCTACATGCATGCCCTATGCTAGCACACATGCCGGGAGATCAGCCGGGAGCTTTGAACTTCTGCGGCCGGAGCGGGGCCCCGCTGAGGGAGGTCCTGGACGAGGAAAACACGGTCGGAGCCGGGTCTCATGTTCCAGTGAGGAAGGCACACCATTACCTCCCGGCTAAACCGTGCGCTACACTCGCGAAAGTAATGACTAATGTAGTTAACGCTCCTCTGAAACCCGAAATACGCATTCACCCAAAATCGTGAAGACTGGTAACTTACCTCCCAAATCGCAAATGCGTATTTGTATTTAGCCATTGTATTTCCCGTAATAGGCAATTCGCCTCGACGCCGTTAGATCCCGGGGTTCCTAGGACACCCCACCAGTAACCTGCGATAACTCGAATTCGCTTAATCTTCGTGACTTCGCGTAGTTCACGAATTCGGCTAGCGACGCTGGTTTGGCGGTCGTAGCCTTTCAGTCGAACCATCCCAGCATTCGCATGGATGGCTGAGGAAAATCTCGTAACCCGGTCAGTATTGTCGACACGGGTATTGAACTCAGGCCTCTCGAATGCGAAGTCAGCGCGCTACGGCCTGGGCCACTTCGCTCGGTTGGAAATGCATAGCGAAGCACCAACTATGGTATAATGTTAGGTTTGGTGGTGTCGAGTAAAATGAACACTGTAAATCAAAATTAACGACTGACATGTGGAACTCGAAATAACAAACTCTCGTCTCACACTAATCCTAGAAACTTCCCCGCAGTAGCAGAAGTCTGAGCCCTATTTATCACATCTGTGTTATTTCTTAACACGGCAATAAACTATACTAACTCTAGTCATCTCATGTTAGTTAATGTCAACTTCATCCGGATAAACTCAGAAGTTTGCTTTGAAGCTGTTCCTATTTTAGACTTAATCAACTCATTTGAAGAACTGAGAACATTAACCGGCCAATTCGGAGTTAGCCACATTCGCACTTTGTCGGTAACGTAGTATTAATCGCGCACGTTTTCTTGACCAATAACCTTGCTTCCTCCTCTCTAACTTCATAAACAGTTGAAGACGAAAGCTCGCAGAGAGCACTGACGACATTCCAAACACATCTTTACTGGCGCAAAATATAAACTATTTTCTGTTGAAGACAACTTCTGTCCGTGATTTTCTCCAAAAAAAAAAAAAATTAAAGAAATGACCGAAGCACGTGAAGATCCATCCCAGTAAATGCCTCGAACTCCTGAGAAAGTTAGAACGCAAATTATTGCGAAGGCGTGATTGATTAGAAAGTGGCGAAGGCATGATTGATTCTCCACAGAGACTGGCATTGCTTCATAAAATCTAGTGGCCGATTTCGTAACTAACACCCCCACTACCCGCATTTCTTCAATCCATCGTTCAAGAAAAGTTGCGCGAGTAATACAAACATTACATGCTTCAAGGTTCTCATTAGTTATTCTTTTATAGCCAACACAAAAATGCCACAAATTATAATTTACAGAAGAACGAATTATTTTTATAATTATGACATTTTGATTCTGAGAGTTATTTTGATTTTTCTGGTAATTTCATTCTACATCCCTCTTAATGTTTTTGAAGGCTGCACTTGATCCTGGCATTTACATTAATTAAACTGTCCGATTAATGAAACGTACAGATAATCGTTACGCCATTTCTTAACTTGAAAATTCGTTCAACGAAATTGTTTTGAACTCTAAATTATGGAGAAAGTTGTAAATAATAGCAAAACATAGACAGTGACAGATTTTGGCGATTATAGCACTCCTAAAAATTAGGATAAGAGTTCCAACAGAACTCACGCGTTAATCTACAATACTAATTTACCATGCATTCTGCAACTGAGTGAAAACTAGGCAGCCCCTGAGCATGCGATAGGTGCCTACGGTTTGGTTATGTTCCCAGGAACTCGAAAAAATTTAAACACCGTGAAACAGTTTCAATTTTGACTGAAAAACTAAATATTTGATTCTGTTTCTCCGCCTATTTTGATACTGCGCTTAATGACTAAATTCTCTTACTCAGTCATTACTTATGACGCAACTGTTATGCGAAAGCAAAGCTCTAGGGAAAAGGCTTCATGCCATTAAACATTTGCACAACATTAAATATTCGTTGTACAACAGTAACTTTTTGATATTGGTATATGAAGAACCATTACACATGAATACTGTATTATTAATGAAGACTGCTTTTGTCACAATATTTAATTTATTGCAGTTTTATAAGAGTATATTATTGTTATTCTTGACAAAAGAGCGAAACACATTTTGGAAACCGATTTTTGGGGGGGTTTGTTCAGCAGCATTGTTGCCGCTACAAGCCACTAGTTTCGTACTCGTTCTCTAATCGACTTTTCCACTCACATGTTAGGTAAACAACTATTGTATAAAAATTGGACTAACAGCCGTCCCAGAAAAAGGCTGGCTCCTTCCGCCATTTATTATCTACTTCTCTACAAAATATTAAGTTGCGTTCAAGGAATCTCTCCGAACAAAACAACAGAATGATATTCAGGCTACTTTGTGCGTCATTGATCGGTATGGAAATAGATGCGAAGCATATTCCAGGACAATGAATAATAAATGTTACGCAGTATTTTTCTCGCGCAACAGTTATTTTCCTCTAAAGAAGCATATTAGACTATGAAGAAACAATATCCGTTTCTTCTTGAAAATAAGAAACTCTTTCTGCGGTAAATAACACTATACTACCACATCCAGATATTTTCATGGAATCATTGCAGAACATCTTCCTCTGCTGACCCGACTTACCAGCCACGACTGCCTTGAATGGAGGCAAAGATATGCGGTTGCCAAATCACCAAAACAAGAGCAGGAGCTCCCACACATGGGATGCAAGATAAAATAAACACCCGGTAGAGCAATGTGCAGTGTACCGTCGCAGGATTATCAGGTGTTACTTAACTAGCGTTTAGATTGCAGGTATGCATTTGTAAGACTGTTTCAGAGGGAAATCAAAGGTTGTCCAGAGTCCTGTCAAGGTAGGCTGTTGCCGTAGCCGACATCACAAAATATGTATGAATGAATGTTTAGTATGAATGAAGGCCCCTGTAATAGGGTACCCCGACGAAAGAGCACGGAATGGTCAACAAGAGAGAGGTGGTGTCTACAAATATACTCAGTGGCAAAGAGAAGCTAATGAGAGAATGACGAGGGCGAGTCTCCGGCGCTTTCAAATAAGTGTTCTGGATTAAGGGAAGGAACCAATGGGAGAGCGAGAACGCCGGAGCCACGCTAAAGCCTCCCTCCCGGGGGGAGGAAAACCTCAAAAACTGACCCAAGTTCTCAACGGCTTGTTTGGCGCAGATTTGAAGGTGAGGTGTCCAGTGAGGTGGCGGCCCCATATTTTTTTCTATGTTGCGTGGTGGTTGGATAGCTCCACCAAGGCACATACATTTTAATCGCAGCCACAATACGTCCACAGAAGAGACGGAAGGACCATTTATAAAAATTTGAGAGATGAAACAGTCAGATCAATCGTTGTCGAAGGTAAAGAGCTTGTGGTGTCTGAATATTCCATTGACGTTCCTTTTGTTAACGACTATTGCACGCTTCTTGCACAAGATGTGACAGCAAAGTTTTAAAATACTGTAATTACTTGAAAACTACGAAATACTACATTCGAAAAGACAGAGCCGTCTTAACCAACAAAAAAAGAGGTCATCCTTACATCATCATACATTTTTCGGACCCTTTACAATTACATTTAATTGAGAAAACCTATAAATTTGAAAAATATCATTAAATTATACCCGAAATGTTTTAATTTATAACAAATTTTTTTGTAAAAAAACTGTTGAATTTTGCACTCCAAAAAATCAACCGTAGAGTCATATACAATTCACTAATTCGTGAACGACTGTAGCCATTGTTGCAATCGGCTATTTGGCAAACATACAAATTTCTAGACTAGTTTACATTCCATTAAAATAATATACTTTTTAAAACAAGATGTCTTTTTAAATAAGATTTGAGAATAAACAAAATATATTAATTTCTAATTAACGTTTTCCGACAAATTGGAACTTTTTCCTAGGGCTCGAAAAAATGTCGAGAAGAGAAAATGCATGGATCGATAAAAAGGGAAATTTTGGAAAAAAAATAATCGATATGCGGCCTATGCAGTTTCCGGGAATTAGCAGTTTGAAATATGGATCAATTATTTAGGAGAGACGCATTGCACAGGACGACTGATCACATGAACGAGCGACGCCGCTTAGATGTGGCAAAGAGATTAGCCAATGAGAGAAAGCGCGGGCGAGGGGTACTTTTATAGAGCTACCTCGGATACAAAAGCACGAAAACAGTTCTTTGAAGCTTGGTCAAAGGGGATTGGTGCCAATTTTCCATACGTGACATCAAAAGTACCAGCAAGGTAAATTGTTGCGTTCTTCGTTCCAATACATGAGCTGCTGAGAGGTAGAGTTGCGTCGTTTGATTCTGTTTCGGCTCACCGCGCAGAGCTGCTGTTGAGCGGTCACTACGAAAGACAGACGTATGCTACTGCCTAAGTGAAGTAAAAACACGTAACTCAACCAGTACAATCCAAATTTGGAATAACTCAAAATCGAAATTTTATTGACTTATACCACTCCACCTTTCAGCAGCTCATATGGTGACTAACATGTGAGTTGATGCTTTATGTTTTGGCCCCAAAATTTATTACGTCGGTAAATAAAAATCAGCATACGTTTTCTGCTTTTGTCCATCCACATTTATTTTATGCCAGCCAATAAAAAGTTTACGATAATAATGTGTATACTATAGTGTTATTTAACATTGACTGGATGTTAGTGGTTTTCTGATTGGTGTGTCTTTACGGAACAATAATTCTATCTCCACAGCCACGATAAATGTAGTTTATTTAAAACAAATAGGATAACTGATGAGTTCAGATAATTTTAAGGAGATAATGTTAACCCACATGGAACAAACATGAATGCTTAATACGGTTAAGAAGAAAATGGGTAGCACTTAGCAACTTAGCGGCGCGAATGCACGAAGTTTCAAGATGACACGACACCATGACTTTCCCATTTAGAACATACCGACACAATGAGCTCATTCTGTTGTTTTATCCCATCTGCTTTTTCATGAACTACGTTATGCAGTGCGTCAAATCCTCTCGTAATTTCTTTCAAGCGCTTGGATTTTTAACTAGTTCAAAATAGGATAAAAGGAAACTGAAAAGGGAAAGTGTAGATGAATTAAGAGAGCGTTTAAATAATATGAAATCGTGTTCGGAAAACAGAACAGAATATATTTATTTTCTGCTAATGAGCTTTCGCTCGGTGGCAATGTTTATACAGAACATATAAAGACACAAAGACAAGTTAATAAAATATTTACGGAATATACAACTACAAATTAGTAACAAAGAAGGCATAAAACGCACAAGTATTGACATCGCACGCAATTCCGGAAGCAACGCACACTAGAGAGAAAACTCGCTAGTACTGCAGCAGGGAGATTGTTCAATTCAGTTATTGTCCGGTTGTAATTTAGCTACGTCGGGTTTTTTTACTCCTGGATTTAATATACCTAGAAAGATACATATTCACGTTTGCTTCAGTTACAACCGGAAATTCCTTTAAACCCCTGTCTGTAGTGACGACCCTGCGGCACTCCACGTCCGATCGATGTGCAGCCCGCTGCATCCCAGCTGCGCTCGCGGTCCGCACGGGACGGGACGGGGCGGGACGGGACGGGACGGGACGGGGGGTGCCGCACGCGGCCGCGGGCAGCCCTGGGAGCACGTGCGGGCCCGCCGCTGCCCCCGCGCACATCCCGCTGCGCCTCGCGCGGCCCGCTCCGCACGCGCTGGTCGATACAAAACGCCCGCGCTGGGGGCCTCCTCGCCGTGCCAACGCTTGCCCCTGCTCCTCTCGCCCCCACTCGCGAACAAGACGCAGGCCTTGCCAGGCTGGCCAGGGCCCCCTCGCCACTTTGAGGTGGATTGGAAAGGAAATTTAAATAGAATAAGAATAAGGGTCCGTGTCAGCCGCGGATCCAGGGTGGGTGGTGCTTGTGGTGGAGGCGAAATGCAGGCCATGTCCCCCCCGCCCCCAAGGCCTAGATTTTTCGGTTGTTACCTCCCTTTATCTAGTGAAATTGATTTACGTATTTATGTAGGGGTTAAGTAATTAAAAATAATATTGTATAGTAATATATGCAGCAATATAGCAAATAATATAACAAACATGTTTATTATTTAACAAAAATATATGATGCCCCCTCTCCTACCAAATGATCGGTTGATCCGCCCCTGGTTCGAATTAATGAGTAATTAGTTTTCGCACTCATCAACTTAGGTCATTAGTCGTGAGAGTATAGTGTATATTAGATCCCAGAGGTAGCAGCTTTTCTCCCTCCGCTGGAACGAGAGATCCGGCGGTGACCTACATGTCGGATTGAGGGGGTTTTCTCTCTTCTAGGTATTTTCCTAGAGCGGTGCCATACCAACTGGGACAGCTCCAAGCTCCCGACTGTCTTCTTGGTACGTGTGTGTGTGTGTGTGTGTAAATGCGGCTCCACACATTCGGCATTCGCCAAGTTGCGAGCAACGGCTCGCCCAATCCCGATCAGCTGATGTGCTCGGCGAATCTTCGCTTCCTTTGATATATGCAAAAGACCGACACGTTGTGGGCAGGGCGAGCACCGAATGTTCGTCTCTCGGCAAAATAGCAAGAGACCTTTCCACACTACGCGGGACTCGCTTTATTTTCAACCAGCTACGTAATTAGTGTCACAAATCTGCCACCGTCCACACTCGAGTCCTATGTCGCCACGGCCAACGATCCAGAGTGACCCTAGCTTTTTTAGTTTGAGGGGTCGCAGATTCCACCTTTGGCTCGGATAATGTCCACTGACTTCCGTGTGTTGCGCTGGATGCAGTTCACAGTAGTATGTGTCGTCTAGGTGAGAAATAGTATTACTTAGAGAATGCTGAGTAACGGGTATCAGCTGGAAAAGTACGCCTCCATGTAGACTGTACCTGCATCGTTAGATAGCTTAATCCAACCAGAATGCCAACTGTGTTCTGAGTAAATGCTGGAAGTTAGGTGAAACCAGTTTTCATTCTAGTGATTCTCTAATAATAGAGATCTTCCCAGCTACATGTAGAATCGAGAAATATGAGAAATAGTGGGTGCACTTGTTAATCCGAGCAAAATTTCGCTCCGATTTTCCGCAAAGGTTAAAGGGCACACGCGCGAGCCTCGTGAGGCCATGTTGTGTAAACAAAGAAAGATGGAGGGTGGGAGGTAGGCCGCCGGCGCATGCGCGCTGCCGCATCAGCTGACGAGGCCCGCAGTCACAACCGGCGGCGGCGGCGGGCAGCGCGACACAGCCCCTTCTCCTGGCGCGACGGGCGCCGTGCAACGGCGAGGTCACCGACTTTGCGCCCAAGTCGCTACATGCTTCCCACGTGACGTCGGCGGTATAATTGGGCGTTTCCTCATCAGCGCGTCTTCGCAGCGCTGCTCAGGTACATAACGCTAGGTGCTGGGATTACGGCTGTGCAGTGACAAGGCAAGTAGAGCGCCTGTTGCTTATAAGCGGTGTTTGACAGCTGTCATAACAGTGTTCCCCGGTACTGATGTGTCACTTCGCATAACCTTGCAGGTCATGGCATCGACATGGCTTCTTGTCGCGGCGGCTCTGGTGGCGTTGCTGTACTGGCACCTCACCAGGACGTTCAGTTACTGGCACAAGAAGGGCGTGTATTATCTGCCACCGACTGTCTTCTTTGGGAATTTAAAGGAGAGAATATTGTTCAGAATTTCATTCCATGAATTTCAACTCAAGCTTTATAACAAATTTCAAGGACACAGAGTTGCCGGTTTGTTTTGCGTTATAGATGAAAAACAATTGCCTTGAATGCACGACATTAACTTTTTTTTGCTTTGTTTCTGTAGGCTTCTTTGAAGGAAGGCGACCAGCTCTGATGATCAGAGACCCGCAACTAATTCGTGATGTAATGGTGCGTCATTTCGAACATTTCACCAATAGGCCTACGTTAAGAACACGGACCAAGCCTTACGTCGAAAAGATGCTGATAAATCTGGAAGGTCAACATTGGAAACATGTCAGAACTATTTTGACACCCACGTTTAGCACTGGCAAACTTCGCGCAATGGAAGTGCTTGTTCAGATCAGCGGAGATCAGTTACGCGAATTTCTTTACAACAGTAAGTGTGGCCAACGTAAGGAACATATTATAAACATGGTTGCAATGATGCACACACCACAAGAACCAGGAGTATTTAACGCCTATTTTTAAAATCCTAATTAAAATGTATATCAAGTACATTCGTGTTTAATTTGACACATGCATTTAATTATAAAATTAACTGGAATCGATAATCACAATTAATAATGGGGATTGATCTGGTAAAAAAATGCTGAATAGTTATAAAACAAAAATTTCAGCTGTCCCAGAGAATAAGCCAGTGGAGCTTGAAATGAAAGAGTTGTTTGGGCGATTCACCATGGATGTCATTGCTTCATGTGCCTTTGGGGTGCAATGCAACTCACTGAAACAGCCTGACGCAGAATTCGCAAGCACAGCAGCTCGTTTCAATGACATAAGTCTAGCTAAGCGCATTTTGTTGTTCCTGGTCTTATTCCTAGTACCACCATTTTTTTTTAAATACATCACTCTTTCATTCTTCAATAATGAAGTAAGCATATTTTTTCTATTGCATGTTCTATTACTTATCTTAAATATACAAAGCATACTTCTTTCCTTCAGGTAATGGATTTCTTAGCATCAGTCGTGCAAGATACCCGAAAAACTCGTGAAAAATTGATTAATGAACGAAGGAATGATTTTCTACAGTTGATGATAGATGCAGCACAAAAGGAATCTGAGACAAGCACAGAGAGTAAAACATATCTTGATTATTACAATTCATTTAGAAATGTTATTATACTATCAAATTGCTTCCATTTATTTGTATTTAAAACTCTGCAGTTTCTTAGAAATACCACTAGAACTAAATTAGACTTCCATATGATTCTGATCACTGAGAGCAGATCAGTCTCCGATTGAAATTGAAGCATGTACCCTCTGCTCCACATGCAATAACGGAACATGTTTTAATATTATTTAAAAAAAATAATATTCATCCATTTACAAACCTACTCATATAATTCTGTATACTTCTCGCATGCGCTATTTTCAATTAAATGATATTATTGAATTCAACTCAATTCAATAGTGCTCCTATTTTATAGATGTTCTAGATGAAGACACAATTACGGCACAGGCTTTGCTCATCCTTCTGGCAGGATTTGAAACTTCGAGCACATTACTTGCTTTCGCAAGTTATGAACTAGCTATCAACCCCGAAATACAAGCCAAAGCTCGCGAAGAAGTGAATTCTGTACTCAATCAACACAAAGGTAGTTGCACCTATGAGGCACTTCAAGATATGAATTACTTGGAAAATGTTTTATTAGGTAAGAATTTTCTTCATTTTATAAACAATTAGATTAAAGATTACATTGTCTTTCCAATCAAAATGTCCAAAACTGCAATAAAAATATTTATATGGCATTTTAACATTCCTTATTTCATAATATTTTCAGGAAATAAACTGCATATATCATACCAAAAGAAAGAGTGTAACCAATAATTCTGTCAGAAATCTTTTTCACAAGACAAAATTGTGAAGGAATTTCCATTCACTTACCACAAAATTTTGCCCTGATAACTCAGATTGTTGGCTAATAATATTTGTGGCAAATAAATAGTTAATTATTAACAACGGATGAAGTTTAATCAAGTTTAACAAGTGCAAGATCCTTTAACAAAATGACTCAATTTTTTCATCCCATGAACTTGCAGTAGTGGAGTTGCATTAGCCCCCCCCCCCTCAAATGTCACATACCGTTTTTACTGTTTGTGAAATTAAATAAAAATGAAAACTATTTTCACATGTGGCAAAAACAAACAAACAAACAAACAAACAAACAACAACAACCTCAAGAATAAACTTTAAGTCTTTGCAAACTTTTTTATTAGCTCCCGTCTATTTTAACTTACCTAAATTCTCAACCCAATATTTTTCGTATGCATTGAAACTAATAAATCATGAATTATTTGTATTTTGGTTGTGAAATCTTTTCAATCGTCCCTTGTTTTTTGTTTGCAGAAGCTCTACGCAAACATCCACCTGTTGCTCGTGTTGATCGTATATGTACAGCAGAATACACATTCGATATAGATGGGAAAAAAATTACAGTGGATCCAAAATATTCAGTCTCAATTCCTGTAATAGGTCTTCACTACGATCCACAGTACTTCCCTGACCCTCAGCGCTTTGATCCAGAACGATTCTCTCAAGAAAATCGATTAAAACGATCACCTTATGTATTTTTACCTTTTGGAGAAGGTCCACGCAACTGCATAGGTGTGTACAAAATAATAATTCAGAAAGTTAAAATATATTTCTCAGTAACTGATAAGTGAATTATGAAAGAAAATAATATTCAATTCATGACAGTTTTCAATAATATTACAATATTATTGGCTATGCCAGATGACTTCCATTTATTGTTTATGTTCTTTCTTTTTTGTAGGAAAACGGTTTGCACTTCTGAGCACAAAAATAGCAATGGTTCATCTCTTAAAAGATTTTAAAATAGAACCATGTGACAAAACTAATATACCTTACAAATATTCAAAGTTTTCAATGCTTCTAAAAGCTCAGGATGGCATATTCTTAAATATTGAAAGACTGAATGCAAAACCCACATATTAAAAAAATGTATTCCTTTTTAAATGTTTTTCATAATTACTCACAACCCAATACAATAGCAAAACATGGTATGCACCCATACAATATGCAAAAATATGCACCCATTTTTTATTAGCAACCACGATGAAAATATAAGAAATTAAAAGCCCATTTGCTTTGAAAAAGAAAGACAAAACTGAACTAGTGATCCTACAGAATGGCACATATTTTCTTGTGCTAGTTAGGTTCCTAATGCATTTAGTCTGGGCTTGCTATTTGGTTTTGCCCCATCCTCTCTTGAGCTACTCATACCTACACTTAGATTTTTTTGCATTTTCTCAATTTTTTCAGTCCCATAATAGTACATTAGAAATATAACTTTGAATTTTAAAGAAAACTAAAACCTGGCCCTAAAGGTTTATCTTCACTGGAAAATTTGGAGATATTTTGGAGACAATAATATTTGAGGATTTCTGAAAAAGCATGTTTTTGAGGTCATTTTCACAATTTTTAAGTTTTGCAAGAAACTTCATACGAAATTATTTGAAACACTTGTTATTTTGTTGCATGCACACACACACACACACACAAATTACACATAAAAGCACACATACATAAAATACTCTCAAATACAATAACTTATAAAAATGCCCATAATGTAAACATTAAGAATATGACAGATATTTCAAAAAATTACATTCGTGGAATTTAAAAACTATCAAAACAAAATTACTATAAAATGGTGGGTTTTCCCCCCCTTTTTTTTCTTTTTTCTTTCAAGTTATTCAGTGTATTTAACATGATCTATATAAAAGCTTCAAGAAAAAATTTGGAGGTGTTTTTGAATTAGTGTATGAAGTGTAAATGTTATTTATCTCAGTTGGCCTTTTAAGATTACAAAATTAAAATTAGAAAATTTCTGGATATTAAAAAGGTCAAAAAGTGCAGCTCAGTTGAAAGACTGCATTCTTTGAGATAAGAAACAAATAGTTATTCCAACCATCAGAATTTTTTCAAAAATCTTCAAATATTACCCAACTATGAAAGAACAAATTGCCATTTTTGACAGATTTCTCATCAATCCTCTATTTCAGTATGTACTATTAGAAATTCCAATTTTGTATTCTTTAACATGTTCACTACCTTGCAAATAACCCATTATATTTCTTGAACTGCTAGGAAAACAAAGTAATTGAGAAAACAGAACTATCTTATAAACAAACACAGAGTTTACAGAGTTTCAGAGCAAAACTAAAAAATTGTCTTCTTGACCTACAAATTCTACTTAATAATCATGCCTGGCTTTAAAAATTTGCCCGAGATGAATTTTTTGTATAATTCATCTGGACTGTAGATCATTTAATAGTAATTTTAACTTTTTACTAAGCTTCATTCACTCCAATTCTTCCAGTTTATGATTGAATTTTCTCTGATGGATTTGTCCTCCTCTGACCCTGGGAATCCCAAATTGTTATTCACCACTTTATTAGGCAGGGTTCATTTAATTTCATATACACATATCATAACTCGTGTCATAAATTTGAAAACCACTTTCAGCAAAAACTTTTAAACCCCTAAACTTCTTAGTAATATATTGGTGTTAAAATCTTAAAAGATCACATTACATTTAAAAACCATAAAGAAACACTGATGTTTTACAGAAAAAAAAGAAAGATTTTTAATTAAAATAGTCGAGGATAATGGTCTATATTCTGAATTCCGATAAAAAAAATATTTATCATTATATTCTTGCTACTTCTAGTCAGGGCAAGAAAAACTTGTAACTTTCCAAAACATCACAGACTCTGGAACTTGTAGAAGAGGGTGTAGGTAAGTGTGAGCAGAAGAAAACAATAGCAACTACCTTATTGCCCGACACCTACATCCCACAGTACTACTTGTGGTGCATGAACATCAGCAAATTTTGGGGGGAATGATTTAATACACAAGGTGTAGCATACCCAGAACACCCCTTTGAAAGCTTTGAACAAAATCAAGGCCTAACAACACATTTTGAACCCTTCTGAACGCCTTCAACCATGTGCTTTTGAGGTATTTGGTGAGGCTTTTGAGGTATTGTCATGTTTTGGAAACTGGATCTCAAAAAATTCATTATAATTTTCTAATAATATTAGAGAAACATTCCACCATGTTCCCAGCAGTGTTGCCCAGACATTGACATTCAAACCTACTTTGAAGTTGATCACTAAGGAGACATATTCTTGCTGTCTTTTCCATCAAATCTTTGTCTTTGCTAAATCAAGAAGATATCACAACAATTTTTTTTGTAGATACGTTTTTTCAAATTCAAATCAACACAATTGAATGGTTGTAGTGAACTGCATACAAATAGGGATTCAATAGGCACTGAGTGAATTTGCATCAACATTTCAACAGTAAAGGTAACCAATTTGTTTTACATCAGTGGCTATATCATTCACCACAAAGTGTCTGCAGTTTCCTCCATAAGAATTTACTTCAGAACCAAACAACTGAGAATCACCAAGAAGAAAAAATGATAGTACAAAATCATGGTATTCATTGTGAATGAGAAATAGTTTCAAGTTATCATCCATCAACCTTCAAAATTTTTAATAAGCTTCATTGCCAAAGTCCTGTCATTGATTTATCATTGTTAGTATTCCAAAATAATGTTTCCAATAATGAAGAAAATTGTCTCCAAAATTTCATTTGGTAATTGGTTTAGAGATTGTCTGTTAAGCCTTAGAATAGAACATGCATTTCCTTCTCTGAAAGAGGATTTTGTTTTCAAATTTTATAATTTTATATATAATTATAAAATTTATAATTATTATCAAACAATAAGTTCCAAGAAGCTCCAAAAATAATTTTCTTCATTGATTTAGGCCTATGAATACTATTAATTAGTGACAGCTTCTCCTGATAAGTATATTAGCATGTCAAAACTAATAAAACATAAATTTTTCTTCCAATTCACTTTTAAACAGACTCAGCTGCTTTTTTTTTCACACAAGAATGTCTATTGTTCAAAAATCAACTGAGTAAATTAGAATATCAGTCATCCTATAATTAGGTGTTTCTCTTCATCTCTCTTCCAAAGAATTATGAACATAACGTTCTTCAATAAAAGATTCCAACACACAATTCTACACAAGTACATATCAACACATCTTTCATGAATCTATCATTTACACTTTTAACTTTTAACAAAATGTTAATTAAAGTAAATACCTAAGAAATCTAATCAAATGCAGAAAATACACACTTTTACATCCTAAATTCCATCAGAAAAACTTCATCAATTTCTTACAATGTGTGTTTATTATCGGGTTATTATCATTTGGAGACGTTACAAACCTGTGTTTGCATAAGTTAGTTCCAAATCATCCTCATTTTTTTAAATAATTTTTCTACCTCAAAACAATTATAAAGCCAACTTTTAGAAATTTTGGGTATAGTGATGAAAAGAAACAAACAAGATAAAAAAGAAAAATGTGACAGGTAAAGAAAATGAGAATACCATGGAAACACAAGCCAACCTTTTACCAAAAGCAATACTATTTTTCCAAACCTTCATGAAATAACAACTTATTACTTGAAAACAGCAAATAAATCTAGGTTTTAGATAAATTAGGGTGTTTACTGAATTAGAATAATACTATTCGATTTAATGATCAATGAAGATTCATGACATTTGTAAAACAAAATAAAAATATTTATCCTCCACATATTAAGATTGCCCCTTACACCATAAATATAATGTAATAGTATTAATATGATGTAATAGTACTAAATGGAAGATAATGAGTTTAGAGATGACAAATTGTGATACACAAAAAAATTAAATGAAAATGAAACACAGGTCTTAATGTATTATTCTTTACAAGACTGTCAAGAACTCATATTGTAAAAAATCAATCAAGAATCAAAGAATATAACAACCTCTAAAAATTAGCAAAAAAATTCTGTGAAAAAATTGGAATACTGATTTTTATACCAGAATAATTTACCATATGAGTCAATGCAAAATATCTATAATGTTTCAAATTAGTATTAGAACAATATCACAATTACAATGTTTAAATCCTTTTGGCAAAATCACAAAATCATATCCTGACACCCGACTGTTGTTCCCTTGATAAAACATGTACTTTACCCCATCCACACTTATATTTTCACATATCATGTCACATCATTCTTGTTAACGACAAATTTTTTTAAATAGAATTAAATTCATACAAAATAATTGTGTTGAAAGAAAGACAAAGAGATAACATATTTATACCTTGTTTACAAAATATTATGATGTAATCAATAATTGCACTCTCAAACAATTGATATCAATGGATAATCCTGACACTCAGGGTGTGAATTGACAGAGAGGAATGCCAGGAAACATCCCAGTAGAGTTCAATGTTCCCTGCTGGAGAAGTATTAATTTCCCTTTATTAGGGATACAATATTATTAATTCATAATGGGTGCCATATTTATGATTTTCACTTCCTGAAGTACTCAAATGAGGGAGGGACTGCCTATGAGAGAAATTAAAAAAGAAAACATTCTTAAGATCCTAATTAATGTTCCTTCACATTGTGTTGCCTATGCGCAGATGGAATTCATTTCTCTATCCATTCTTTAATCATCCTCTGCTGAAATTCTGAATGTTGTCCTTGCTGTCAATTTGCACCCTGGTCACACTTTAATTCAAGAACACATTATGTCAAGATATATTGGGAATATTTTGAAGTGCAATTTATTGATATTTTGATACATTAGTTGTTATATTTCATTTTTTAAATTGTGTTATTAAATATTGAAATCCGAGAGAACGTATTTTATGAAAATACTCACTATTACCCCCACAACATGGTGCCATTGCAAGGGTATCAGAAAACGGGTATCAATCCAATGCCACATCAGAACAATTTCCCAATTTTTATTATAGTCCACTGAAAGTTATTCGTTAAAATTAATGAACTCACAACTTACAATCGCATACCTTAAAATTATTTTATCTGCACAGACATCCATTTCTTCATTAAATAGGGAAAAACACAACACCCGCCAACATTCAACATATGTTCGCTGTCAGATGTTCGCGTTGTTCCTTTGCCACAGGCTTACAAACAGCTGCGTATCAAAAAATTTATGCTGTATTCCTTATTTATAACATAAAGTGACTTGTTCAATAAAATATTATTTTCATGATTCAGAGTTATTTTTCCTTTTAAAAATTCGACCCTATATATTTATAACAAATGATATTTTTCATTACTTTTGAATTCGGAAAACGTTTAACAATTTCAAACGTTTAACTGCATGACCAAGTACAAGATGTAAACAAACTAGAGAAAGACCACGAAGGTTGTATCGTTTACGCTGATTAACGCCGTTTTACTCCGGTTCGCTCTTATCGAAGAAAAATTACGTTGAACGCTACATGTTTTTTAACAGTATTAAGGAGGTGGCAAGAAATGTATCAACATTGTCAGAATTTATTCTGCAAGTAATTGAAGGAAAGACTAAAATGAATAAGTAAACGGTGTGTCGCGTTACAACCTCAAGTGTAAAACGAGTTTTTCATTTTCGAAAATGTTATTTTTTACATGTCACTTTGAAAATAACACAGAAACCAAAGCTTTGCAGAATAAGTTTAAGCGTTGCTAGCCGGTATAGTCAAATGTCTGAGACGTATAAATTATTCAGACATGTAATTGAAGAACTTACTTAGTGAATCTTTGAAAATCTCCTGAAAAAAAAGGAAGAAAAATGTCTCATGGAACTATGCAACCGTTTAACACACTGTTTTCTATTTGTTTATTTTTCTTTCTTATTGTTTTGGAAGTTAAAGCATCATCGGGTGACAACAATGTGTACTTTCAGAAATGTGTTCAGACATGTAGAAAGGCGAATTGCACTACAGGCAAGGCATTTTAATTTGACTTTAATTAAAATGTTTGTGCATTGCTTGCGATTGCTGAAGTAAATTATTTTTTCAGATGGAGTATTATTTTTAATTGCATCTGAAATATCGCCTTTTGTACGGAACATGTGGTCTTGTGATGATGATTGTCATTACCATTGTATGTGGGATACTGTGAATTCTTTCAGAGAACGATCTTGGGATGTTCCTCAGTTTCATGGAAAAGTATAATAAAGAAAATTTATTTTTAAAACTTATGTCAGTGTCTTGGAAGTAAGAATCTTCAATTATCCTTAATCTTTTCAGTGGCCTTTCATCAGAATCTTTGGGTTACAAGAGCCAGCTTCAGTGTTGTTTTCAATTTTCAACTTGGTTGCTCATTTCATTATGTTTCGACAATTTCGCCAGGAAGTAAGAAAAACAAGTCCTATGTATTATCTGTGGCATGCATATGCAGTTGTATGTATTAATTTCAACTTCTCTTTTATTCTGTTACGGAAACTTTTTGTGACAAAACATTATGAAATGTGAATATTTCAGGTATGTTTAAATGGATGGTTTTGGTCTGCTGTCTTTCACGCTAGAGATGTTCCATTCACAGAAAAAATGGACTATTTCTGTGCATTTTCTATGGTTTTATTTTCATTTTTCTCAATGATATTAAGGTAATTTTCATACAACTTTCAAAGTATTAAGATCATGTTTACTTTACTCATATAGAATACTAATTTTTACTTTTATTTTAGGCTTCTACAGGGCAGATATACTTTTGTGGCAATTTTTTTGTCCGTTTTCTGTATAATTTTCTTCATTCATCATGTCACATACTTATCTTTAGTTCACTTTGACTACAGTTACAACATGCTTGCAAATGTGGCTGTAGGTAAGTGCAACTCAGATTTATTATTTTCTCTCAGCAAACAGATATTTAAGTGATTTTTGTTGTTTTTTTTACTTGGAATTTTAATAAAAAACAATGTAAATAATTATTCAAATAATTTCACATTATTGCTATCAAGTGAACTTTATGTGATTCCCCCCTCTTGAAAATTAGCAGCCTTTCTTTACAACACTTCTCTTAGCCCTTCTTGGGCATGAAACATACATAGAGTAAAACTCATTGAAGATTTTTGCCTTTGTCTCATCACATCGCAGGGAGACAGTGCTTTTTATGCCTTCAGCCAGGGGTGTGGCACCATTAGTAACCAGGATCCCCAGATGGTCGCCCCTTTAAGAATCGGTGGTGCCTTGAGTTGCTTATATTCTACGGTTCCATGTAGTGTAGTTAAGTAGTTTGCCTAACAAGAATGGTTTTTTATCATAGAAAGAGAGAGAGAAACATTTTACTTCATATTTTATCTTTTTTGTAACAGCATTCCTTAACTGTCATTTGTAGGAGCAGTTACCACACTTGGTTGGTTGATGTGGGCGTCTTTAGTGAGAAAGCAACAGCCTTATGTGTGGCGCTGTGCTGCTTTTTCAGTCTTAACTGGCCTTTGTGTTTGTTTCGAAGTTATTGATTTTCCTCCGATACTATGGATAGTGGATGCTCACTCACTATTCCATTTAAGTACAGCAGGTCTTCCTATACTATTTTACAGGTACTAATTGATTATTTTAAATGTTCTTAAATGTCTGATGTGGAAGATTTCTTTAATTTTTTTTTTTTTTTTTTTTAATTTCAGGTTTTTGATTGATGACTGCAAGTACTTACACAAACAGGTTGAACTAGCTCGAGATGAAACATTCACAAGAAAGAAGCAGTAATTATAATTCTAGTCAGATTATGTGTATAATTATTGTATTCTTATGCAGAGATTTGCTACCACACTGATTTTATTACTATGTGGTCATCATCAGCATCACCATCAACATCAACATTAGGAAGGTTTAGGTCCCATGGCCTGTTCCTTCTTTCCAGTATTCCTGCACATTATAGTTAAGGTGTTCTTGTCCTTCCACCATTTCCTTGGTCTGTCAGAGTCTCTATATCTTCCTGGTCTGTAGTTTATTACTAGGGGGCAGATTTTGATGACCTAAAATATCACCAAAAATGATCATTAAAATTCCCTTAAAATACAGAAAAAGGACGTTAAAAAGTTGATCAAAACCAGTTCAGATGAACAAATCAACCTGTTGAATTATATTACTGATGTAATCAAGGCTTCTTCCTTTCTTTCAAGTGAACACTTGTCCATCTGAACACTTCAAGTGAAGTCCTTCCAGATGTTTGGTTTGGACTCTTCGGGATAACTAAAGACAGATTTCCTAAAGAAATCAGCCATCTTACAATGGTAGTCATCTCTGGAACCTTAGATTACATACTCGAAATGGCTGGCATTAACAAATTCTGAATGAAGAAATCGAATAGGCTACTCAGGAATTCTATGGAAAACGTTTGTTGCAATTTGTAAATACTATTTGAAGCAAGTACCATTAAAATGGTATTAAAATCAATGAATCAGCAAAAAAGGTTTTAAAAAGACAAAGCGAAAATGACTTATTAGTCGAAATTATGAAAATGAAAAGAAAAAAATAACAAAAATGGCTAATTTCCTTTTCTCATAACTTAAAATTAATATCTTTAGAACAATGATTTGTAGTAGAGTGAAAAGGAAAAGAATGACATTCATTAATATCCATCCCCTATTCATTACCATCTTTGTTACTTGGTTTCGTTCTTTTTGTATTGTTATTGTTTGATTTTGTTGTCTTTGTCATTTTGTTTAGTGCAAACGTTCATTCCATTGTAAGAAAATATTTAAACTTTTTGAACTTTGATATCAGGAATTTCAAATGTAGTCTAGGAAGTTTTTTTTTCTTCACTTTTGAGCATATTGTCTTGATTATGGTATTGCAAAAAGTTGTCATGTTACTACCATTCATATATGCTGTATCAAGACAGAAATTAACTGCTGCTTTTGCACAACCATTTTTATGTATGTCAAATCAATCAATTTCCGTCATTAACATGAATAAAATTTAGAATGTAAATCATGCTTCAGTATTTCATAGTAATTGATATCAAAAACTTTTCAATGAATTTAATGTGTAGATTATTCTGCAAAATACATCTTCATAAGAAAAACCACTGAAAATATTATACTTGTGGAAAAATAACACACACTTTTTCTTAAAATAACTGAAATTTTTCCTGCATAATGATGCATAAACAATTTTTATTATTTTAAATTCGAACTTTAATACGTACGCAATGTATTCTGCACTTGGCATTTGTCAGACTTGTTTTGTTACTTCTTTTTCGAGTTCTCATGGAAACAAGAGCCATCTGTAGTGAATGCACACTCATTAAAAACTTAATGGAGTTGAGAAAACAATATTTATGATAAGATTGTAGTCTCTGCCAAGCCGCAGGAAAAATCAGCATTGTAATTTGAAGAATGACAGAAACTAATGTTAATAACTGTGTTAAAATTCAGAATTTCCAAGTATATTCAATCCTATATCAAAAGGTTTCTCTTAAAATTTGTGTGTGTTATATCCCAATACTCTTATAAAAAAATTACAGTCTTTTGATGTCCATATAAACAGTACCTATTTAATAAAATCAATAATTCATTGCAATTCTCATTAGTACCTGATAATTAGCATTTTTCTGTAATTTGGGTTACCATCTCGGAAGGAATGGAAGTTTCTGTAAATACTTCATCCTCAAAAGGAAATTAAACAACTCCTTTTTGTTGCAATTTGTGTAGTTATTCCATGTTGGTAAATCCACTTGTAAATGTATGTACTTGGCAGCATTATTAAAAATGTTAATATCTTTACCTTTGTTGTATATCCAATGTTTACATTGATATCCTTAGGATGTCCCCTCCATTCAACTTCACTCCTGATGCAACACTTTGTTCACACCAGTCTCATCAAAGCATTGTGCCTAAGTCATTGTACTGTTTTTCCACTCCGTCTTGAGCCCTTTGGTGCTTAAACTGTGTTACAGACGGCAAGTACAAGTTGCACCTAGTGTGTGCTGAGAGCAATGGTTTCAAGGCTCATTGTGTCACTTGTACTCAGTTTAGTGGGGAAAGGGAAGGAGGCTAATTCATGGGGTCATACATGGGTTTCTTCCTAATATATTCGAACTCTCAACATAACTAAAACACTCATGTCTTACACAGAATGAACCCACGACCTTGGTGGAACACGCCCTTGGATGTGATGCCCCCAAGCCTCAGCACCACCAGATCATGATATAAATAACATGCACAAATAAATGGGTGAATTACACGGCACGTGATTTATCATTGCAGTTTTAGGAAGAAGTGAAAGTTCTGGGACCCATAGTACAAACAGTTTCTAAAATAGTTTCAATTTCCCAAATATCAATCATTTAACATTCTCTATGTGGAGTTGTGGCAAAATTGGAGGTTTGAAAAGAGAAGGAAATTCTATTTAACATGCGTAACTTTTTTTTGTCTCTTGTTACCTGCTGAAAGAATACCTGCTAACTTGCCATCAACTTATTCAAATGTACGATTTTCTCCGCAGTTTGCTTTGTGCAAATTAATTAATTTGTTGTACATCACCGTGGCCAATTCTCATAAACAAATATTGAGATAATTAGCAAATTCTGTTGATACATATGAAACAGACACTGTCAATTAGAGCATACATTTTCATTGACAAAAAATGTCATGTCAGACAAGAAATATTAATGACTAATTTTATTAATTTTTTTTTAATGTTTGTGTCGAGATTCCTCCTTAAGATATCAACTAGAAGGTTTTCCTTAGTGTAATTTTAAAAAAATAGCTACAAGGCAGATTTACCATTAATTAAATCTGATTCATAGTTGTGGATCCTTCTCCTTGCTGCATACGTTTGTCTTTGTGAGAGTTGATCAGTGTAGTGTTCTACTGTGTAATTAGTTTGTATGTTGTGTCCACACTCTCAGGTATTTAAATGACTGAAGTTTTCACCAATCTAATCGGCCCCTAAACCTACATCCTGTCGTTCTGATGACAGTAAGGGCTCATGCCTAGCCCAATTTCATTAATCCGTTATTTGTGTAAAGTGTATTATGTTTTTGTGATCAGTGTTTTATGTAGATGAGAATGTATGTAATCTGACCAGGTGTCCCCCGCCGAAAAAAATAGAACTTTGAAGACGGGGCAGCTGGCCCGTCGCCCTGACTTAATTGGGGACCTGGATTTTTTTAATTTTAAAGAAATGAAAAATATATTTATCTCTAATGAAAATTTAACACCAAGCTATTTGTGATGCGTGGAAAAATGAATTCTGTTTCTGAATTGAGGGAGCAGGAAATTTTTGCTTGAAAGAGGGGCCCCCTTTAATCAACTGGCCGAGGTCCCTGGTTTTCTCTGGGCACCCCTGCTTAAATAACATGATTGGGTTTGATCATACAAGTGAAAAATTAGTACAATGATTCATTGCAAGGTTATGCTTTTTCAGTGATAGAAATTAATGTTGTCATGTAAAATTAGTTTTGAAAGGCATGTAGTTTATTTCATAACGATAAGAGCAGCTCGATTAGGTATGTTAATAGCAAGGGCATGGAGCTGACAGTTGTTCTTTAAAACAAACAATCCAAAATTCTGAAAACCAATGGTTAGAGATGGATGCAAACATTTCCATTATACACAAAACTAGTATAACTGCATGCTACTGTTTTAAAAAGATGATGCACCTCTTGCCTACAGAACTGTCAAAGTGCTGAGATCTGATAGTAGTGCGGTGTTAAGAATCGTTATATTCAAAATTATTTTATTTTTAATGTTTATTTTACTTTGTAATATTTTTTCTAATGCTCTTCTAATAATTTGCAACTCTAAGGCCTGTATCACACGACCGTTGCGTTGACGTGCGTCGCCAAACGCTGATGACGTCAGCTCTGCCGCTGTCGCATAGCGGGCTTTGCGCGTTGAAAGCTAGAAAACGCGCATTACCTTGACTTACGTTACAGCTTGAGCGTGATGTTGAGGTGTGGTCACTACGCACGTCGACAAGAGCGCTCTTTTGCCGTTTCTCATAACACCCAGTGTAAATCTACGATGAGCGTTGACGCATGTGTCGAAGCAGCTGACGTCATCAGTGTTAGGTGACGTGCGTCAACGCAACCTCGTGTGACACAGACCTAACACCCAAGGCAGATTGTAATGGGACACTATTTTTCCTAACAGTCTTTGTTTAATGGGCGTGTTTAAACGTGTTCGGCGTGTTGGAGTTGCGCTGAGAGTGTCTGAGCAACAGATTTCATTTTCTTTTCAGGCACATCAGATGATGGAAGTTGCTGTTAATGGATTTCTCTTCACTGGAGATTACCTACCCCATTATCATTTGAGACGAAGTTATTCATTTCCAATATATGTAAAGTTTATGATATTCTTTGTGATTGCAGACATAGTTATTCTTCATTGTAGATCTTGTGGTCATGTTTTCAAAAATATATTCATAAGAACATAAAATTTTATTGATCCAGTATTTGAAGTATAGATATTTATTTACTCTTAAAATTCTGCAAGTATCTTCAGTTTTTTATTTAGATAAAATGCAAATGATTGTGTAAGGCTTCTCTGTTAATCTCCAAGAAAAATTGTTTTCAACATGAGAATGAAAAGGAATTTTTTTGTAAATGCAAATTAGTATGTCCAATATACTATATTGTGAAAGTTTCACACTTTTTATGACATCATAAATATAAAACAAATAAGTTTATAACGATTATGATTAATGTTTAAGAGCGCTTCTGCATGTAAGGTTACTGGCACTCTATTCCGCACCCTTGCCCACACGTGGAGCCAGTTTTCATGAAGAAAATCCACCACGAAAATTACATGGGGAGTTCATTTTTTTTTTCAGGTCAACACAGTAGTTATATGTTTTACTTGGTTTTCGCAATCCATGCCTCTATGGATGATACACATATTAGCGACTGCTGGTTGTATAGGTGCTTGGGTCTGCATTCCCAAGAAAAGTTATGGGTTTAAGGAGTTGCTTTTAAAAAGAAGTGTGTATTCCCACAAAAAAGATAATTATTGAACATATTTTCCAAAAGATTTTCACAATTATTTAAAGATGGACCATGATACTCATTTACATCGTCTTACATTGGCCACCCGTTTATCGCCAAAAAATATAGTTAGGCGGCAAATCCCTCACACAGACAGACACACACACACACACACACACGAAAAACTCATAGCAACGCTGAGAATCTTGGCTACTGGAAGGAATTACGAAGGTCTCAAGTTCTCTGAAATAATTTTCTGCTCAGGCATTTGATCTCATAATAGTATAAGAAACCTGTGATCCTATTTACAAACTCCTACGTAAGGATTATTTGAAGGTGGGTTGAACTTAATAATTACAGAAATCTATAGGTTTTATTTCTATTTATTGTTCGATCTTAAATTTTACATTTGCCTGATTAATGAAAATCCCCCCCCCCCAAATTTCATCAATATTTGAAAAATAAAATGGAGCTGAATCGTTGCCTTGGGGTACTAAACCATATTGTTCATTAGGATGAGATTCCTAATGGGGTACAAGCATTTGTTGGGGTACTGTTGGTCTCTTGGTTTTCTGTAGCCAGAGGGCTGGACAACGATGAGCGAACATTCACAGGAGAACCTTAGTAAGACATTGGAGACAAATGCATCGACTAATGGTTTGGTTCACCAACCAGCCTGTGTGATATGGTTAAGGAACAAACTTAAGCTTGAAACATGCTATCGTTCATTATTTTTCGGCTAAAAGCATTTGCCCTTTGCGAAGCCCGCGCAACTTGATAACAAACCCTTTAGCAATCACATCGAAACCGTCATCTTTAAATGTTGTTTCCCCGTTTCTTGGGTGTTTGGTACCTTAAAAAAGTTTGGTTTAATTATTAATAAATATTCATAAACCAATAATAATATTTGATATACGATTTTCCTGTATTATTTCAATCAGTTTGTAGTTTCTCAAAACCGAAGAAGGGTGGACGAACGTAGCAAAAGGTTACAAAATGCACTGGAACTTCTCTCATTGTTTTGGGGCTAAGATAAGCAAACGTATCACCAGAGGCATATCTAAATATTCAGGAGTCCGTTGCAAGCATTTGCGCCCGTGTACGCATACTTCAAATTAATGTTCTTGGAGAAAAATACGGCGTTTAACGGAATTTCTTCTGGTATCCAAAATAATTTAATCCAATCTGTTAAAGTTGCTGTAAATTAGAAGAATCAGAAAAAAAGAAACAATACTCAAATCAGACAAATATATAGTGATCAAGTTCAAAATACCCAAACATTACGAGCCAAATTAAAAAAAAAAAAAAACATTTTCGAGACTGCAATCTGATATTCTGTATACAAGAAGAACACTTTAAGAGAAAATCAAAAGTGCAAACAAAACTCCAATAAACGAAAAGTTTCCGAGATAGACGAGAACCAAAGTGGAGCCTCGACTGATCAAGTACAACTTCCCCCATTACGTGCCAAATTTCAAATATTTTAATTTCCGCACTGCGCTCTTATATTCGGTATACAATACGTTAAGAACACTTTAAGAGAAATGCAAATGTGCAAACGAAACGCTAATCAGATAGTTTCAAAAATAGACGAAAAAACTAAATCTTCAAATAACAAAGTACAAAATACCCCATCGTAAAGTGCAAAATTTCAAAAAATATTAATTTCGACACTGCCATCTAATATTCTGTATACAAAAAAAAAAAAAAAAAAAAAAAAATTAAGAAAAATTTCAACGTGCAAACCAAACTCAAACCAGACAAACAGTTTTAAAGATAAAAGAGCAACAAAGTAGACACTCGGGAAATAAAATACAAAATTAACCCCCCTTCCTTGCAAATTTCGAAAAATATTACTTTCAGCGCTGCTATTTGAAACTGTATACAAGTATAACACTTTAAGAGAAATTCAATTGTGCAAAACAAACTCAAATCAGATTATTAGTTTCCGAGATAGAGGAAAAACAAAAAGAAACCTCCATTAGGCAAAGTACAAAACGACCCCCCCTTACGTGCCAAATTTCGTAAAATATTAATTTCAGCACTGCTAACTCTAATTTTGTATACAAGTAAAACACATTAAAAGAAATTAATTGGTGCAATGCAAACTCCAATCAGACGAAGTTCCCGAGACAGACGAAAAACAAAAAGGAACCTCAATTAGGCAAAGTATAAAACGAAACCCTTATGTGCCAAATTTCGAAAAATATTAATTTCAGCACTGCTAACTCAAACTTTGTATACAAATAAAACACATTAAAAGAAATTGTTTGGTGCAAAACAAACTCCAATCAGAAGAACAGATTCCGAGATAAACGAAAAACAAAAAGGAACCTCATTTGCGCAAAGTACAAAACGACGTGCCAGATTTCGAAAATATTTAAGTCAGCACTGCTAACTCTAATTTTGTATACAAGTAACACATTTAAAGAAATTGATTGGTGCAAAGCAAACTCCAATCGGACAATTAGTTTCCAAAATAGACGAAAAACCAAAAGGAACCTCAATTAGGCAAAATACAAAACGACCCTCCCTTACGTGCCAAATTTCGAAAAATATTAATTTCGGCACTGCTAACTCTAATTTGTATACAAGTAAAACACATTAAAAGAATTTTTTGGTGGGCAAAGCAAACTCCCAATCAGACCATAGTTTCTAATAGACGAAAAAAAAGGACTCAATTAGGCGAAGTCAAAACGACCCTTACGGTGCCATAATTTTAAAATATTAATTTCAGCACTCTAACTCTAATTTTGTATACAGTAAACAATTAAAAGAATTTTAATGTGTAAAGCCAAACTCCCGATAAACAATAAGTTTCCTAATAGACGAAACACAAAAAGGAAGCCATTGGGTGGTACAAAACGAACCCCTTACGTGCCAAAATTTAAAAATATTAATTTTAGCACTGCTAATCTAATTTTGTTCCGTAAAACACATTAAAAGTTATATTAATTTGGTGCAATGCAAACTCCAATCAGACGAATGTTTCGCGAGACATAGACGAAAAAAAAGGGACTCAATAGGAAAAGTATAAAACCGACGCCCCCTTTCGTGCCAAATTCGAAAAGTATTAATTTCGGCACTGTTAAGCTCTAATTTGTGTATCCAAGGTAAAACAATTAAAAAATTGTTTGGTGCAATAGAAAATTTCAATTGACGAATAGTTTCGAGATAGGCAAAACAAAACGAACCTCAATTTGGGCATGTAACAAAAGGCCCTCTCTACGTGCCAAATTTGAAAATATTAATTTTAGCTACTGGCTACCGGGTGGAGTGGTGCTAAGTTTGCATATACAGTAAAAAACATTAAAAAGAAATCTGATTAATACAGCAAGTAACTCAATCAGCCACGAAAGTTTCCGAGATAGCACAACAAAAGGTACTTAATTGGGCAAAAGTTACAAAAAACCCCTTAAGTGGCAAAATTTCGAAAAATATTATTCCAGACTGCTAATCTATTTATTACACAAGTAAAAACACATAAAAGAAATTGACTTTCGCTCACACCCAAGTAATCCAATCGTAACGAATACAATTTCACGACACGAATAAGAGAAAAACAAAAAGGAACCTCAATTGGGCAAAGTACAAAACGACCCTTACGTGCCAAATTTCGAAAAATATAAATTCACACTGCTACTCTAATTTTGTATACAAGTAAACACATTACAAGAAATTAATTGGTGCAAGTAGAACTCCCAATCAAGACGAATATTTCCGAATGCGAAAAAAAAGGAACCTCAAGTGGGTCAAATACAAAACGAGCCCGCTTAGTGCCAAATTTCGAAAAAGTATTATTTTCAGCACTGCTAACTCTAATTTGTATACAAGTAAAACACATTAAAGAATGATGGTGCAAGTAAACTCAATCAGACGAATACTTTCCGAGAAGAGCGGAAAACGAAAAAGAAAGCGGGGGGGAC
>BOPP01000375.1:488091-501405 GCA_017312745.1 Gryllus bimaculatus | reverse complement strand
TAAAACTGTAGGGTTGTGGCTATCACCTGGCAATCAGCCAATTGTAGCCAAATAAATATTATTATTATTATTATTATTATTATTATAAAAAAAATTGGGAGCGGGCCAGTGAAGGCTAGCAATTTTGATTTCATATTTGTTTCAAATAAGTCTTAAATAATATCTAAAATATTAGTTTGTAAACGTATAACAAAAGCTCCAATGTAAGAACCAATAAAGGATTATGAAATGTGAAATACGAAATCCTATACACATTGTAATTTACGTAGCAACTGCCTCAAAACACTTAAAATTACAATCAAGATGCGCAATATTTTCAGAGCGGGCACCTAACGCCCAATTGCTCCAAAGATACTCAGTTTCGAAAATGACCTTCGAACGAAAATGACGAAAAATTCAACATGACCTTATTTGAATATCTGTTTTTGATGAACACATTTCACTAAGAAAAAAGTCTCTTCATAATTGTAGTTGTAGGATGACGCGGAAAAAAAAAGTTTGAATTTTGTCAATTGTCAAAAAAATCACGGTTTTCAACCAACAGGAAACCTGCACCATTTTCTTAAATGTCCTTCAGACTATTCAACAACAAAATTTCATCAATAACGATGGAGATGTTTTTGAGAAAAATGTTTAATCGTAAATTAATAATTGCTTACATTCCACGCAACATTACGCGAAAAATACATTTTCGTAATATTGTAAATGACCTTATTTGAAAAGGAAAAGGAAGTGGCCAAGTAATTCACATGGTATGAACATAATGAAATTATAATTTGGGGATAACTGATTAATGTTGTGAGTAAATGCTTGTTTGGTTAATTCACAACAGTGTAGGCTAAGCAATATTGTTTATTTGAATTTTAAGTGGGTAAATGTTCGCATTGTTTTAATAATAGTTGTATTTGTTGTCGTATGTGAATTTTGCATTTAAAATATTTAGACTTCGTGTTCGTGGGTTTATATGAGGTTAGTTCCGTAGTGGGAACTATAAATGATTAACTTTAAGGAAATAGTAGTCGCGAATAAAGGTTTCACCCGAAGCCTAGTCAGGAAAAGTCGCGACGCGATAATATTAGTGCAGGTGTGGGGATTTTCCGAATAGCGGACAGTATAATTAGCAACTGTCGAGTGACATTCAAAGTTTACACGGACATTAGGCTCATAAAATACGCCACAGGAGGGCCCAGGACATCCTTTTTTGGAAAAGACGGCGTCATCTTATCAACCGAGAAGGCATTGCGTAAGCTTACGAACTTTACGCCATACGGTTGAATAATGTTTAAACCCTACAGAATAATGGATTAATAACGAGCTGGAGACATGTTACTAGCATGTTACAGTAAATGTCATGTGTTGTTTAAGAAGAAAATGCTGATATTTTATTGAATGAATCAATTCAGTAGGTAGTAAATTTCACAGAATTTTAGGAATCGTGATTTCTGTACAGAGTCATACATCCACGTACAGCAGGGACGGTGATGTATTTTGTACATCAAATTCATGCAAGATCTTAATAGAAAAGCAGAGCTAGCCAAATTATGAATTATTAGAGCAATTAAATTACGAGCATAGTGGTAAAAATTAATTTAAAAATTATAAAACGTTTCAAATGGTTACCCAGCTTGGGGAATGATAAAATAAGTTAAGTTGCAGGTAGTCGATAAATTGGAAAGATATAAGACCTCGTTGCAAATTGGCATGCCCAATGCGAGGCAGGTTCATTGTTGGTTACACTTCAAATTTTGTTTTCTAAAGTTTCTTGAAGATAACTCTAAGTAATTGAGAAGGTTTTCATCAATATTAAATTGGTCTCCTAACGTCCATCATTTCACCATTGCTACACTCCCTTCAGTTACGTGCTATAGAAAGATTTTTTTTAAATTTACACTAGTAATTGATCAGATTGTGCTTCAACAAACTGTTGAAGAAAATGTTTTGTTTGTCAATGAACTGTCAATTGCACATGCAGCTTACTCAAATAAATTTTTAATTTAAGATAATGTTTCCGATTGAATGAAGGTAGTTGACTAAAGTCCTCAACATAACGCACGGACATAAAGGACGGAGTGATGTACAATAAAAATAAATGAATACCCTGTAGGATCTGAAGATACTATTCCCAAAAATGAGGCAAGTAATTTCGGTGTGATCTGGCAAACCATTGAGATGAAACGCTTTGGCTCTAAGAACAGCTCCGTAAGTAGACTCGTCCTGACGTTGCTTGCGAGTAAGCTAAACAAGCGGTCGGTCGCGCGGGCGTATCGATTGGAAGTGGCGGCGCGGCGCGGCGCGGAGCCCAGCCCGGGTTCTGTACCGTAGGTGCGGGCTCTGGCAACCCACGGGCCCCACCGACGCAGGCTACAGGTGGCGTCGCGGACTGCGTGAGGTGCGCCAAAAATGAGGGAGCAGCCCGCACGGCAATACAGGATTATTGAAAATGATTGTCGGGATTACGTGATTTTTTTTAGAGAAGGTGGAAGTAAATACGATTATTATAGATGCTGCAGTTGATAAACTGGAAGTATTGTTCTGCAACTATTGTAGTTCCCTTAGTCAGCATCAGATACAGCAGTGTTTAAAGAATGGTGGTGAGCGATAAGGAGAGAGCGTTTCGTACTCTTGAGTATCATCAAATATTCCAACTCCGACACATTGTACAGCAAAGAGCGAAATTACACAGTTTAAAACTGCTTGACCATCTGGTATTCTATTCGAATTTTCACCGTGACGGATACCAGACATGCTATGGAAACAAAAAAAGCGACGAGGATAATCAAAGGTGTGGGGAACATCTGTTAATCGACGGACGTAAATTATGGTCGTGCAAGAAGTTTAGAAAAGGAAAAAATCAACAAAGTGGCACTGTGAAGAGTTAACGTCGAAACAATTTGCGAAGCCTCTATTACCCCTACCACTGGCGCTCTTTTCCATCTGTTGCTGTCTTCCCAAGTCTCGCTCTCTTTCTCGCGCGCGCTCTTTTTCTCTCGCACTCTCTCATTCTCGCCTGCGCACTTTCTCGCGCGCTCTCTTACTTGTGCGCGCGCTCTCTTTCTCGCGCGCGCTCTCTCTCTCTCTCTTTCTCGCGCTCTCTCTCTTTCTCGCGCGCTCTCTCTCTCTTTCTCGCGCTCTCTCTCACTTTCTCGCGTGCTCTCTCACTTTCTCGCGCTCTCTCTCACTTTCTCGCGTGCTCTCTCACTTTCTCGCGCGCTCTCTCACTTTCTCGCACGCTCTCTCACTTTCTCGCGCGCTCTCTCACTTTCTCGCGCGCTCTCTCTCTTTCTCGCGCGCTCTCTCTCCCTTTCTCTCGCGCTCGTGATCTCCCTCTCTCGCCTTCTTGCAGGTGCCTTGTGCCAGGTGTTTAAAAAACACATAAAGTTCCGGTGATACACGGCTGCGATGGAATTGAAAAATTACAAACACTTTCTACGAGAATCTACGCTTCTGAATAGAAAACTGTAAACTATTTATTGATATTGTTATGAGTATAGGGTGTATTTTAATGAAATGTCATATTTTTTCTTTTCACTTCAGAACAATGACGCTTATTATAGAAATTCATTTTCTGCCATTGCAAAACGAAATAAACCATTTTGTCTTTTTTTGCATTTTTCGTCAATTTCGACTAATAATTAAATTTTTACCTCTTACGTAATTTTTAAAGCATGTTTCGCTGATATCATACATTTTAATATTTTAATGGCACTTGCTTCAAACTGTGTTTACGAGATGCAACAAATGTTCATAACAGAATTCCTGAGTAACCTGTTCTATTTCTTCGCTCGTATATTGTAATGCGAGTCGTTGTGAGTACTATGTAATCTAAGGTTCATCTGACATTTATCAGCAGACATTGTCAGTTGCGATAAATACAGTGAGAACTTTTCTTTTAAAGAACAGTCCTAACCAAACGTTTGCAGGCTGAGTTCACATGAACAAAACGACGAAGTCCCAAACACATCAGTAACATACCCAACACCTTAAGTTGTTCATCGAAAGTGGTTTTGATCAACGTTTTTAAGTTGTTTTATTTGTTTTTAGGACATTTATAAAGAATTTTATTGATCATTTTTGGCAAGGTTTTAGGTCTTCAAAATACGTCCCGTACTTATGAGGAAGATGCTAGTGTTTTTGTCTCCTGAAATGGCATACTTTTGCTCTCTCACACTCGCATTCTTTCTCTCTGCTGTGACTTCTCTCCCATCACGCATTGTCTTTGCCGTATCCGTCTATGCTGTCTTGTACGTCTTTAAATAAATAATTCAATACTGAGCTTTCTCTTACAACCACGCCATCCCTCCATATCACCTTCTGTCTGTCTGTCTGTCTGTCTCTCTCTCTCTGCACGTGTCTAGTCTAGATTTCCGGAAAAAGCGCCAAAAGTGACTAATTTCGCTGTTGTGCTCCCAACGCAGGTGCACATTGATATGCGGACCTAATTTCGCAGAATTATTCTAAGTTTTGCGTAGAATAGAATGCGTTACAGTTTGTTATTCGTTACCTGCGCGAATAACAAATTGTAAGTTTCCTCCGATTATGTGGCATACTCCAAAATGTCACACGCGTTAAGTGGCAAAAATTTGTTAACATAAAATATATTTCATTTACTGTTAATCAATACCTTAACAATTGACTTAATAGTTTGAACAAGAAACATGCCCCCTTTAATATACTTAGGTTCTGCCCTACAAAGTATTTGATGTTTGTTCGTAATTTTTCACGCACTGCATTCAAAGTATACTTGTTTTGATGAGATAATCATTTGGTGTCTTTCCTGCCGCTGGCAGACGTACGGACCACTGGCAGACGTACGGCTCACTGGCAGACGTACGGACCACTGACAGACGTACGGACCACTGACAGACGGCTTTGGAGGCAAATATACTCCTTGGGAATGTGTTAGTTTAGAAAACGGCGGATTGAATGTATGTTTGGCATTATGTTTTTGACAAGGTGTGATGAAAGTGTTCAGATTTATTTGTATGTGACGTATTGGGGAAAAGATTATCTGCGAATGTTTTTTCGATTTCCAGAATCCCTTCCCGTCATTTTAACTATAAATAATTGAAAGTGAGTAAAAGTTAAACATAAATAAATTAAAATAAATGAAGACGATGGTCGCTTATTATTGCATTATATAATCAAAATCATTATCTCAGAAAGTAGTTAAAATGCTTAAATGTATAAATAGTATCTATACAAAAATTGTTATTAATATTTTTGGTAGTTCTATTGCTTTATTATATACTTTTCTATTATTATTGTTAATATTTCTATTATTGTTATAATTTCTATTATTAATATTATTTATATTATTATTACTTGTGTATCGTGATGATTTGCTGCACGATAATATTTTCTGCAAGTATTAATAATCTCTTTTGTTTGCAGGTACGTATCCCCGTCACGTGTCGGAGTAGTAATTGATATTCGTGAGTAAAGATTTGTGATTATTCTTTAACACAAAATTTTAATGTCTCGCGCCACGTAGTTGCATCTGATTATTTGTACAATTTATTTTTTTAGAAGAACTAACAGGGCAACAAAATGGTAGAGACTTTTCCATGGTAGTTAATTCCCTCCTTCCCTGCGCGTAGGGGTTGCTTCTTCCGTCCACCTCTCGTTCCGTGCTGCTATCCCTCTGGGCGTAAAGGTCCTACCAAGGCTTCCCGCGATAATTATAGCTCCTCCAAGAATAATTGCCTGTGGAAAGCTCCCTCGTGCGCCCCGACATCACATTGGCGTAACGCTTGGTCCCATCTCGGTCTCGCAACAATCCCCGTGGTAGATCTTGTTTATATAGAATATAGAATATTTATTGTGCTACTTAGGAATACATGGAATATTTCGGGTGGTAGCGTTGGTAGCGGTGGTATCTCAATGCTTGTACTGGATGTGGTGGTTGGTGTAGGTAGCCAGTTTTCCTATTACACACACTGACATATTTAAGTCTTATCTCCCACAGTTACCTGTCCGGGCAAGAAATAACGGAAGGATTACGGTGTAAAGACGTACATGACCAAGTGGGCACCCCCTCGTCCCAAACACAACTAAAGCACACCTCCATTCGCGAGATAAAGACTCCTCAGGCGTAGTATCAGTGTACTTAGGCACACACTCCCGTGGCACTTGTGCCTCCAAACGGGTTTCCTTTACCGTCGTTTCTGTAAGGATGATGAAAAATAATTTTGTTACATTTCATGTTAAGGATCTTTTCTCCAAATGTCTCTTCATGAAACTGCTTGAAATAGCACGCAATCTCTATTACATAGTAACACCTAAAATCCACATAATTAATGAAATTTACATTTATGATTTTTATGGTCAATGATGGGCTTTGCAACTTTGAGTTTTTTATCTTAACAAGATTCACCATCGTGCTTTAGCATCAATGTCAACAAAGTTTTACTGTATTTTACTGTAAACACTTTCATCCTCGCAACAATTAATAAACAATTTTTTAAATATTTCATGCATTTACGAAAAATATTTTAGAATATAATACGCAAACATTAAAATCCTAAATTATACATCAGTAATTTTTGAAGGACAAAAGACTTGATGACTGTTATACCATGCGCTTCATGACAATATAAAAGAAACAATATAAAAGTTTAAAAAATATTTAGGGCACTGTTTAAAAAATATTGTTTACTTTTTTAAATTGTTCCTATTTCACTCAAAATTACGCTACATATACATTTTGAGAAAACTATATTAACTAAAGATCTGTCATGAACAGATTCAGATTTTAAAAACCGATATTTTCATTAAGTTATTGTTGGAAGCGGTCCATAAATTTTCAACCTTGCGAAATTTTAAATGAAAATTTGATATGGACGGACGGAGGGACGGACGGAGGGACGGACGGAGGGAGGGACGGACGGAGGGAGGGACGGACGGAGGGAGGGACGGACGGAGGGACGGACGGACGGAGGGACGGACGGAGGGACGGACGGACGGACGGAGGGACGGACGGACGGAGGGAGGGACGGACGGACGGAAACTACTTTTCCTTTATCAAGGACCCACAAACGTGAATTCTGACTACCATGAAGTCTGTATGAGGGGGACTGTTGAATGAGTGTGAAATAGGCAGCCAAAATAAGTATTTAAGAAAGTAAAATAGGCATTTAAAAAGTTTCTGAAATAAACGTAGTATAAGTTATCTTCATGAAATGTTTGCTCTGATCGTTCTGACAAATCCTCGTAGAAATCATTTCTTTCATTGCCCGACAATTAGTACGAAAGGGCCAAGTCGCAGTAGCTATCTTTTTGCTTTTTATAAAATGCAAGGTGATACTCTAATTCTGGAGAGTTCAAGGAAAACGAGTCTTGCGCCATTCTTTTAAATGTTCATTGTTCTATCCGTGGAAGACGACGCAAATATTTGTAGGTTTTTGGAAATAATTTTTATAATTTGCATGCAATTTAAGTAGAACTTTCCCAACAACTTCTGTTAAAAAAATTCTAAATGACCTTTGGTGTGTAAGAGGAGACAATGTTAAGACAGGAGCCGTTTTAGTACAAAATTGTTTAAAAATTCGAAGTGACAAATAACTTGACTACCTCCAGTAATTTTGCACATATATCATGATACAAAATATCCACAGTAAAATGGAACAAAGATTTATCGATAGTTCGATTTTCTTGTAATCTGCAAGATATGAACGAAGAAACATACAAATTTTTTTAACTTTTTGATTAAGGCTCATTGCATTTTGATTAATAAATACCAGAATAGACAGCATTTAAGCATTTAAACACAAAATACGCATGTATTCGTGAAATGGACATTTATAGGCACTATAAAATTCGCACATAATAGTTACTTCTAATGCCTAAAACGGATAACTAATTTAAAATATTTCATTTTCCAATGAAGAAAACTAATAGGTAAATAGCCAAAAATGCACCTTAGGAGGACCGTTTCTTTCTGCTACCTCTTACAGCGAACTGACGAAGCTTTGACACCTTGACATGAGCCCTTTCAGACCCAGTTTTGTTAATTGTTCTTGTAGGATATCTTTTTACTTCGTTTCTCAATTAAATATTAATTATATGATAATAAACGGGCTACAATTAAACTGTTATTTTCCTAGTTGATATTAAGGTGCTAAAGTATTTCTTTAATCTATTTTGACATTAGTTGCAAACTCAGGTAATTTGTAATAAAAAATTATTATTATTATTATTATTATTATTATTATTATTATTATTATTATTATTATTATTATTAGTCATTAACATCCCATATGGGCAAAGGCCTTCTGCTAGGCGGGGTAGCATACAATGAAAATAGCTTCTCGAGGAGCGGAGGATTTGAATAATAAATAATAAAATAAAAATAAATTTATTTACATAAATCGAATAAAATATAATTTAATTTAACATTTTAATTTTAATTAATATGAATTTTTAAAATATTAATATTAATGTTAAAATAATTAATATTAATGTTTATTATTATTATTGTTAATTAATATTTATGTTAAAAATAATTAATATTAAAATTATAAAATAATTATTAATATTAATATTACAAAATATTTATTAATATTATAAAATATGAATATTGTTTCTTAATTAAATTTCAAAAAAAATGGGGCCGTAAATTATACCTGTTTAAATAATCAATTTTGAGTGAAACATCACATTCTGTTTCCTCGCGTTGTAATAGTTCAGTGGTTGCCAAGTAGTGGAGAAATGACGTCAGGGCAGCGTTCCCCTCCGCGAAAGACACTCGCGAAGCAGTGTGAGCAAGGGGGCAGGGTCGGAGGGAGGGACCGGCAGCCTTGCAGTGGGCCCTTGCCTGAGTTACAGACAATAAAACTTTGGCCATGCACTTCCCTTGCCCGCTTGCTCTAGGCCGGAGAGCAGATTTTTGTGACGTCACAGAGCTCTGAGTTGGCAAGCATTGCAATATTTAATATCTTTGCAATACTTTAAGTTATATAGGGCCGAATAGGAAATATAGATCGAATTGTAGCAAATCTTATTTTGTAATAAACAGTCATGCAGGAAGTAAGTTTGGGATGCGTATGAACACTCATTTTTGCGTACGAAGACACGTTTCTCCATTCTTTATAACTACTAGAAGGAAGAGCTAATCCGAGAAATTCGATAACTTTTCAACACAGTATCACGTGCCGGCAAGCTTTGCGCCCGGACGTCCAAGGTCAGCAAACGAGCTCGTGTTTCGAAGATCGTTCGCACAGTCTGATAGAGATTAGGCTCACTCTCGAGAATGCGTTCTCGTTGCACGAGATTCTCGTGGCCCCACCATCGTTCAGCCTATCTCGCTTACGAGAGCGAGAGAGAGAATGTCCAGCTAATAACCCCCTTTTAATTGGTATACGTATTGGTAATTGGTATTAGTACTTACAGTTTGACACTATTTCTGATAGGCAAATATGGTAAGGATGTCTTCAGTTTTGGAAGGATAAACTGTCTTTCTGTAAGTCTTTCTTCCGAGCAAGGATAAACTGGTTCTCCGCCAACTGCAGGAAAGAAACCCTATTTACAAATGTTTTCAAAATACGTAGGTAACTGAATTTTCTGCCCATACTTACCAAACGCGATGTATGTACTTCACTAATTTTCCTTTGAGAGTCGTATTCTTCTGGAAATGAAATGCCGAAATGACTGTAAGCATTGTAGCTGGATTTACATCCCCGTATTCCCGTATGCAACACGAGCTACCTGTACTTCACTGTTACTCTTTATAATCACAAAAAAGTACGAATTTATTCCCAACAAAACACCTGGAGCTAGACGGAACGCACGTGGCAATCAGAAACACCCCACCGAAATCTGATGTATTGCAGATGATCATGCTCAAGTAAGTGTACTCACGTCGTTATTGCACCAAAGAGTCGCCACCGCGTGGTATCGCTGAAGCTAAGTGTGTCCGACTAGCTGGCGACGTTTTTTTGTACATATTCGTGCCCCCACTGTGCCTCCAACACCCGAGTTGAGTCTTCTTCTTACAGACTTGGAGCTGACTACACTCGTAATCGAGAAAGTTATTTAGACGTTTAACTATAGACGCAAAAATTACTCGCTTTCATCAGGAATCCACAAAACGAGCTATTCCTGGAGCGTTGCTGTAATTTCTCGACATCATGTTCTGGAACCTACAATGTTACACTATTTGATTGTGTTGTTGGATTTGGTTAGAAAAGTATACTTCTGAACATTTGTTTTAATAAGAGTACTAGTGTTTTGGCTCCAAAAATATATCGACGTATTTCCTATAATTACTTGTAGAAACTACTTCATTACAAGTCTATGAGCAGTAATGAAAACAAGACAATCGGTAGGGAAGAGGAACAAAAATTGAATCACATTAAGGTTTAGTTTTGTTACGTTGGATTTTCTTTCACTTTCACGCACTTACTAACTTAGGGGGAGAGAAAGTGTTGTAATCGTGTGCCGGAAATAGTGGAATTTTTCGATACAAAAACACTTATTGCCGGTCCCTGGTAAGGGAAAAGTGGATAAAGCAAGTTTCTAAATATAGAAAAAATTCATCTAACGCGTGGTGTAGCCAGAATCCATGTTTTGCGCGTCCTTCATACCGAAAAATCGATTGACGGCAAAACGTCCGTCCGTCCGTGTCTGTGTCTGTGGAGAACGCTAGTACGTAATCGGTTCAGCCGATTTTCTCCAAAATTGATGTTCTCCAATCGTTCTAGCCGACTCCTGGGATTTGAAAGCGATATTTTAATTTTGAGGGGTATTTGCATGTGTCTCTTTTTGAAAGAAATTGCTCAAATTTATTTGATTAAATTTTGTTGTTGAATAATGCAAAGAATGTTTAAGAGAATTGTGCGGGTCTCATTTTCCGTAAAATCCTTGATTTTTTGAAAATTTAAGAAAAAAACTTCAAATTTGGGGTTAAACATTTTTGTCTCAGAAAAAGTATTTTGTAAAAGTTTAGCTCTTTAAAAAAGGTCATGTACAATGTTTTGAAAAACTACTAGTTTTTGCGATTGAAATGTACGAATTGTTTTTCCTAAAAAGGCTCCAAATCTTTACTTTGTTTTCTTCACTTATGTAATAAGAGACGGTAGAAATATGGTGCTAGTCCCATTTTCAAGTATCGTTCGTTTTTTTTTAAATTTTAAATCTACAAAATTGACGATAAAGATTTTGCTTCAAAGTCAATTGTACAAAATTAGCTCTTCAAAAAAGATCATTTATAATTTTTTGAAAAAACTGGTGGTTTTTGCGTATTTTGTGGCTGAAATTTCCAAAAACAATTCCAAATGTTTTCTTTAAATTTTCTCTCCATGTGTGATAAAGAACGATAGGAAATATGGCGCTAGTTTCATTTCCTTGTATTGCTCATTTATTTGAAAATTGAATAAAACCTCAAAACTACAAACTAGAAGATATACATTTTTACATCAAAGTCTGTTGTCCAAAATAAACATTTTAAAAAGGTCATGTTATATTTTTTGAAAAAAATAGTAGAATTGGGTAATTTTTGTTTGAAATTAATGAAATACATCACACCAACTACGGGTTGCGAGTAAAATTGAATGTATGGTATGAAAAATAAATAATTGTTGTTAGATTGATGTATTTCTTTTTAATCAATCTTCAAAGTTTAATAGAAATATCGCAACAACACGGGACCGATATTTGAGAAGCTAATTGTCGCTATTTTATTAAATCCAGCTGGTCGTGGTATAACTCCTACACCGAGAGCCAGTACGTCCGTGTGCGATGAATTTCGCAGCAATATTTACTTTCTCGCCTTATGAATTCTTTGTAAGAAGAGAAAGTTATGTAATCATGTGTCAGAAAACGCCGAAATTTTACCAGAGGAAACCTTATTGCCGGGTTCTGGTAACAAAAAAGTGGATAAATCCTGTTGCTAAAATTAGAAAAAAATCATCCAACTCGAGATGTAACGAGCATCCATGTTTTGTTTGTTCTTGATACCGAAAAATTGATTGACAGCAGAAGGTCCGTCTGTCTGTCCATCTTTCTGTCCGTCTGTCTTGATTAACGTTGGCGGCTAAACCGTTTAGCCGATTTTTTCCACACATGATATTCCCCAAACGATCGTGGTGCTGTCGCGGTCCCTGGAATTTGCAACCGATATTTTAATTTTGTGGTTTCTTTACATGAAGGCCTTCCCCTGGGTACTTCACATTTGCAATTTTTTCAAAATTTTTAAACAAGTGGCTCCAAATTATTTGATTAAATTTTGTTATTCAATAATGCAAAAGACGTTTAAGAGAATGGTGCAGGTCTCATTCGATTAAATCCCGGATTTTGTGAATATTGCAAAAAACATTTTTAAAAGTACAAACTTAAAGATAGAGATTTTTGGCTCAAAGACTTGTACAAAATTACCTCTTTAAGAAAGGTCATGTACAATGTTGTGAAAAACGAGTCGTTTTCGCGTAGTGTGGGCATTTAATTTACAAAACGTTTCTCAAAACCGCTCCAGTGTTTTTCTTTAAATTTTCTTCACGTATGTAATAAGGGACGGTAAGAAATAAAGTGCTAGTTCCATTTTCAGGTACTGCTCGTTTTTTTTGAAAATTGCAAAAACCTTTCAAAATTACAAATTTAAAGATAGTTTTTCGTGAAAGTTTGTTGTAAAAAATTACAAAGTTTTCGTATTTGAAATTTTAAACAGGTGTGACGTAGTAAAATAAATAAATTTCAATAACAAAATAAAAATAATATATTCAAAGATTATGTACAAGTTACAATGAATGGGGTTGAGCCTGAACATCCGGGAGTTTGCGCTCGGGCGGTTGACTCAGGTAGTGCCGCAGAGCCAAAAATACCGGAGGCTGTAAACTCCGAGGATGCTGCCGGCGAGCCTCGTTTACGGAAGCAGGCAGCCAACCTGAGAACCCTGTGTGTGGGTGTAAACCAAACTGCTGGGCCTGCGAGTCTCGCGCCAGCCGGCGAGCCTATCTATTGGAACAGTGGTGGGGTGTCAGCCTCAACTATTTAACGCGCGCCATCTGCGGCCGCGTTCTCATTCAGTTTGCATCGGAAGCTTGTACGTGTGTACAAGGGGTGTAGGAGTGTGGGCGAGATGTCCGGAGAGTAAGGGCCAGACAATCTCGCGTGCTGTAGGCACACGGTCGCCACGACCGGGTTAAATTTTGGCGTCAGGCCATTGTGACGGTAATTGTCACGGGACGGAGGTCCGACACCACGCATCACGCGTGGCTTATGTTTTCTTGCGGTAAAGCAGTGTTCTGAAAGGAAAAGGATGCCGGAGGTTGTTTAATTTTATTTTTTAAAAAGCCCAAATTCATTAAAATCTCCCTCTTCTTG
>BOPP01000375.1:452627-482060 GCA_017312745.1 Gryllus bimaculatus | reverse complement strand
TTCCTCCCCCGCAGCGTACTTTCACCGACCTAACGGTTCTGGCCCTCGTGTTAACGACGCCACACAGGTTTACAACTCTTATTCTCTTTGTAAAACATTTTCTACAATAAATCAATTGTTTCCAATTCCATCCAATATAATATTGCGTAACGTTTACAAACATCGCGAGAAAGTATGTGATTGGGCTGCGCTACTAGTTTATAAATGACTCCTCAGAATGCCCGGTGAGGTATGTTATATATCATTTAATATCGTCTGATCCCTAAAAAATGTCTGTCTTTAGAATAGAAGAAAAAAGGTGGAACGATGTCGAAACTTATCTTACGGAAAAAGGCAACGCAGGAGTAAGCAGACAGAATTTTCGTAATTATTTTGATGTCAATTGTTTATATCTAATTGTTTTGATTGTCTATATATATAATTGTCTATTGTATTGATATTATTAGCCAAGCGAATGCACACAGTTTTGATAACGCTGCGCTGGGAACAGTTTGTTGCTCGCTTCTTGGTTCAATAGCACGTTTTATAATACTAGCTGAGGCGTTAGTAGTGCAGAAAATGCAATTTCAATATTACATGGCTGTTTCCAATAACGCGATGTGCTGTTGTAGCACCTAATTTCTTTAATCGAACATCCTTAATGTAAATAATTTTACTTCGTATACAACGTAAGTTTTTGTTATCTTCGCTAAATTGTAATTGCTTAAAGTATATAGTTTTCTCAAAACGTTGATAATTTTGCTAATTGCCCATTTTTAATTACTCATCTACTTTCTTACGGAGTTAAGCGAAAGCAAAATATGAATAGTTCGCTTGTAATTTTGCTCGAAATATAGGGTAGAGCACATAGTGATGATCACTTAAAGGGCAACCAATATGTTTAATGCTATGTATAATTTTTTATTTTATCAATAGAAAATTCACAGTTGTAACATGAACTACTACACGTGTACATTTATGAGGCACTATTCTTCAGAAGTAATTAATAATAAAGCGTTATAATACATTTCGCATTATATTGTTTATGAAGTTGAAATTCTTGATCACTAGTTGTATTAGATTCGTTCAATGTGAATAGATTTAAAATGAAAAGAATTGTGAATGCAAACGGCCTTGTTCACGCCTTCGTGGTTTAAAAAAACAAGACAGTTTCTAAATGCTTGAGTAAGGCACTAAGAAGAATTTTAACAAAAGCTTACACTAGTTGGAAGAGCTGATGATGACGCCTTTCGTATTCATAAGTACAGCCATGTATATGATAATAACCATGCCAATGCTCGGCCACGTGGCATTTCATTATGAGAACAAAAAATACATAATTCTGAAAAGTAGCAAATAATAAACTTGTAATACATTCAGCATTATATTGTTCATAATGTTGCATTTATTGATCATCAATTGTACTAGATCGGTTCAATGGAGATAGATTAAAAGTGAAATAGAACATAAACGCAATGGCCCCCATTGTTCATACTTCCGTGGCCCGCCATGCGTCGTCTGATCGGGCGGTTACACAAATGCTATCTACCTTTCGCATCAGGAGGTGCCAACTGTTGTTAAGTTAACGGTGCCGACCGTGCGCGAGTGACAATGGAAATGGAGAGATTTGAAGGAAACGTAACACCTCGTACGAGGAAACAAAAAGATGAATCAGCCGGGATATAATTTATGTTTAAATACTCGACAACCGAACGGATCAAATAATTTGAGGCATCAGAGGAGAATAGACAATGTGAGGACGGAAGATAAATGAGAAGATGTGAGTTGGCTTAGTACTTATTTAATGAACGAAAGATAAAAAATAGTGACAGTACCTCTTGGAATGATTTAAATGAGTAAATAGACCTTACAATGTAAGCAAAACATATTAATAAGCAATCATACGTCTTATTTAACTCTTATATAACTCTTACGAAATCATCCGAAATCAGGGCAATATGTGAACTAAAATCACTGTTCAGTGCAATAATCACGGATTGAAGAGCGTCGTCATAGACCCGGCGCAGTGCAGTGTCGAGGTTGTGAGATACTCGGATACACAAAAAAGAACTGTGGTAATCCTCCTCGTTGCGGCAAATGTACATGTATGGCACGGCCGAATGTTCTAGTACTGATACCAAATGTTCACTCTGCGGAAATGCACATCGGTCCTCTAGTCGCGACTGCGAAATTTATCAAAACATTCTCCATAGAAAATCACTCCCACCCCGCTACCCCATCCGACAACAATTCGCACAATAAGCGATGCCCCATCATCCACGTTCATTAACTCTTCAACTGTAGAAGGTCATTACTGTTTCCAGATTTTCAAGTTTCTTGCTTCTTTCTGCACTTGCCTATGGAAGAGAAATCCGAGTCCTGTAGCCTATCATCATCCTTCCCCTTCCATCTCTATCACAATGCCTCAAGAACCATATTCGCCCCGTCGTAGAATTCCACAGCCATCATTACAAAACCAAATGCCGCTATATTCAGGTGTTTTCAAACAGCCCATACACCTGCCTATTGGGCAGCCCTTCCAGTTGGAACAATTTATCTCCCAGAAGGTAAAGCATTTCTTCTCCAAACGCCTGAGTCAAATTATTCCTTCTCTCTCAAACTCCATCCTTAAATCAATTAAATTAGAGTATCCATAAAACATGCCTATAAATAGTACCACTCATTCCTCACTCCGTCTCATTTCATGGAATGCCAACGGTGTTAAACCTAATATTAATATGTTAGCCCACTTTTTGCATAATACTAAAATACAAGTAGAATGCATTCAGGAAATCCGTCTTTGCCGTTGGATGAAAATTTATATTCCCGGCTATATTGTATATCGCTATGGCCGATCGCAAAGAAGGTGCAGTCGTAGGGTCGCTATATCTGTAAAAAATTCCATAACACATCACCAGTTACCTTTAAATATAAATAATACTTTCGAAAATATTAGTGTAGCTATTCAGCAGAAATGTCAATCTACCCTTATAATCACTTCAATTTAAATCCCCCTAATATTCTATACAGGTGTTATTGATACCTTATTTTCCTCCCGGAAACCCACATTAGCGATCGGTGATTGAAATGCTAAACACGTAGCTTTGGGAAGTAGACTAAACTCACCTGATGGTAATCTGTTGCTTTCTGACATACAAAGAGACATTGGTAATCTGTTGCTTTCTGACATACAAGATTAAATCTGTTAGTGCATGCTCCTCACACACCCAGCTACTATCCTTACCGAGCGTTAGTGGAAGCTAATATCCTATATTTCGGCATTTCTAACAACATTAGTTATAACATTCAAATCGAGACTCATATCGCCCTGAAGTCTGATCATCGCCCCGTAGTGTTCTCATTCGACACAACCCCAGAAGAAATTCGCCCGCTCAGCCTTATCATTTACGAAATGTCAACTGGCCATGTTAGCAGATACTAGTTACACATCTTCTACCTTCACTGCCGTTCCTCCGAACAACGCAGAAAACCGACTGCGTCATTGACTCATTCATAATACTTGTATATTAGATCCCCTCGACTTAACGGCCCCACAGCTCATCAATGCAACTCGCTTCCAGCAATACCACCTACAGTGAATAAACTGATCGATTATAAATTCATAATCACTGGATGAGACATCGATCTCCTCTTCTAAAATCTTATTTAAACCTCCTCACTAAAATAGTGAGACAACTTTTGGCGTCCATTCATGCGCAAAAGATTCATCTTCAAACTCAAACGGCAAACCCATCAGATCATCAACATCTCACTATTAGATCATGAACAGCTCACTATCAGAAATCCACATACAAAACATGTACGTTACTTTACAACGCATTGCCAGATTTCATTAAACAATTGAAGGCGGTTCACAAATTTAAGTTAAAAGTAAAATCTTTTCTGATGCATAACTGTTTCTATATAATTAGAGACTATACTAATTATCAAAAAGAAAAATAATGTATATTTTAACAAAACACTGAATTTTTTGAACAGTTGAATTATTTTACATTGGTATTGTAGAATTTTGTTAAAAAAGACTTAATATGTTTGTAACATAATGCTTCCGGATCACTGACCCCTATCTCGATCAGGTTTTTGTCCAGTGTCCCTGATCCATTGAGCAAATGCTGAGATGGCCCCTTGTTTGGATTCTGGACGTAAATGTAGCTTCACTATGCGCACGTGCTTTTGAAATCTCCCTTTGCTTGTAATGGTGAAGGGCAAGTTACTATTTTGTTAGAAATGCAGAAAAATCATACTTGCAATTCGTTTACCGATCCAAATAAGTTTTCTATAACTCTAGAACGAAATTGTTTTGTTTTAAATATTGCTAATCTCGCTCCTGTTCAAAATTTATTTTTATTTATTTATTTTCAACTTTTACTCATCTTTCAACTATTTGTAGTTAAAATGATGGCAAGGGATTCTGGAACTAAAGAAAACCGTGCGCAGATGATCTTCTTCCCCGTACGTCACATACAGTTTTTACTTTTTTTTCAGTATATAAATCTAAATCTAAATCTAAATCTACATCTACACTGTGGAATATAACTGGACGTCTTTTGCGCAAACTTACCAATCCACTACCCTTGTTATTGCAATTGGAGAAGCATCTTCACCTTCCGATAAATGCGATATTTTGGGTAATTCTTTTGCATTAACCTTACTGGTTTCCCTTCTCAAAATTGACAGCACGATAATCATATTCAAGTAGTAATTGCACGACCAGAAATAACAGTTCCTCAATGCCCTAAATTTATTTCACCATCAGAAATCAAGTATCTTTCACTAGCAACCCTGAAATTATCAAATGGACATGATCTAATATCAACTTTTTTTATTAAAACTCCATCCCATTAACGTAATCGTACATATTACAGCAATATTTAATGCCTCTTTGAGACAAACCTACTTTTCCGATAAATGGAAGCATGCCCACATTATTCCCATTCTAAAGCCAGGGAAAGCTCAAAATCATTCAACTAAAGCCAGGGAAAGCTCAAAATCATTCAACTAGCGATCGCCCGATTAGTTTGCTACCCACAATGGGCAAGCTGAAAAATGTGTACTCTCTAGCCTAAATTCGTTTCTCAGCTCAGTAATTGCCGTACCACCCCATCAGTTCGGATTCCAACCCCTTTTGTCCACGTATCATCAAATCTTACGCCTAACTGAAGATATTATCGAAGGATTTCATGACCACAAGCATACTGCAGTAGTTTTTCTAAATGTAGCTAAAGCTTTCGATACAGTCTGGCACCCAGGGTTAGTTTTCAAACTTCGCAGTGAAAGTACTCCAGTTATCCTTCCCGCGTCATTGCATGTTTCGTTACCAATCGAACATTTTCTGTACGTCTCCCCGGAGCTTTCTCCACACCTTTCACTAACAAAGCAGGCGCGCTTCAAGGATCCACCCTTTCCCTCTCTTTAATGTCTACACTTAGGATATATCAATCACCCAAAATAATGCAATAGCTCTATTTGCTGATAATACAGTAGTTTATTACTCCAACAGAAATCTTCAATCTGCCGTGAAAGATCTGTAGCATCGCTTCACATTATTTTCCATCTGGGCCAAAAAATGGCACATTGAAATAAATCCTAATAAAAGCCAGGCAAAAATATTTACCCTTCGTAAAGCAGACGTCCCCGCAAATCTCACATACCAATCGCAAAACCTCACCTGGCTCTCTCTCAACAAAACTGTCATATCTTGAAGTTTTGTTCGATAAAAGGCTTACATGGCGGCAAAATATCAAACACCGAATACTCGTAGCAGTAGCGATTAGTAGAGTTCAACTACATCCGATTTTCAAAAAAACATCCCCCCCCTACAATTACATGTTGCTACTTACCTCTATAAAGCAGTGATACCACCCAGACTTTCCTATGCTTCCCCAGTATGTGCTGCCACGGCCAAAACAAACATAAACAAAATTAAAATTTTCAAAATAGATTCCTACGCACCATCACAAAAGCTGCCTGGTACATTCGGAATACGCAGATACATAATGAACTTGGCATTACACCAATCCCCGTCCATTTCTCCCTGTTATCCGTAAAATTCCATTCCAAAGTATTAAATATCCCCTTCAGCTATTTACTTTCACATAGGTAAGCAAAATCATCACCCATAAGGTTAAAAAGAAAGTTACTAAGAGAGTTTTTCGATCTCGCATAGACATAAACCAATGAGTATTTTCCCATTATGAACGACTGTATATTACCATTGTATTGTATTGTATCTAAAACTAATTTTTTGTTTATAATGTCTCAAATAAATCTTGTACGAGTATATAAATCGTATTAATGAATTTATCTAATGCGGCTGCAGAGAGCCAATAGCCAAACTAGAATAAATTTTAAAAAAAAAACTAAAAATAAACGTTATTTTGGTTTTTAAATATTGAACGCCGGGCACGAGTGGTGAATTACTAATTCAAATTCTAGCTCTCTTAAAATTAGTACAGTACAAAACAATGCAGAAGTTTATAAAATTGACAAATGAAAGCAAAAGTGACTAAAAATGTATCCGCTAATGAGTGAAAGCAAAGTTAAATACAATTAATGTATAATGTCTGTGGAAAATGTTCAAATTGTCTTTCATAGCTCAGCACCCTTGGAGGCAGAAACATGTACCTAGTATATCGAGGCGTTGTACCCGTAGCGATGCTGCCGGAGCAGGACCCTTGCCGCGATGCAAATATGATTCACAATACAGCATGAGCTGGCCGACTGTTCAGAGTCGATGACCAAGCCTGCGTTCCGTCGTGCCCTAAGAGTCACTATCGCGGCGCAAATGTGCCAGTGATGACAAAAAATAAACCTGGCAGTAAGGCATATGTTGACGGGTAGCCTATATTCATAATTAATTAATTAATCAGGTTAATTCCGTTGCGTCGTGTTAAAGATAACTTACGTATGGCAAGGCCCAAGTTCCGATTGCCAGCGTAGAGCCAGTACACATTGTTCAGAGTTCACACTGTAAGCATTATTGACGCGAATCTTAGATGAATGAATGAATCTCCCGGGCCGCGGTGATTTTCACAAAATGTACATAGAAAAGCGCCCCCACCCACACCGAGGCGCTCGCGGAGGGGTGGTCCAAGACGGAGGGGGGTACTTTTCTGGCGTTCCGTGGGACGGTGCGGGGAGAGGCGCAGGGAGGCACGGCTGAGCTGCCGCCTATGGTTGGTGGGCCCTTCCGAAAGGACGCGCAAGCACAATCATAAGTTTTGCACTCCATTTTCGCCTACTGCGAAGAAGCGGTTCGGAAGAAGCCACAAGCATCGAAGACCCTAATCACAGACCGACCGGAGGACGAAGTATGCAAGTAAAGACAGCGCGCAGGGAGCTAAATTTTTAAGCGGTGTGCATAAACAACATCCAAAAAATACAAATCATAGTAACAAAAGTCACAAGGTACGCTCGATGACGATCAGGGCATTTTGAACTCAAATAACAAAACAAAAGTTATGAGGAATATTGTAAAAAAATACGGTCGCGTCAACTGGAAATCCCGTGGAACATTTTTTAAAAGATAATGAGTAGTGCACGATCCTACAACAGTGGCTAGTCTCTTCAACCAATATTTTGCAAGAATTAAGACTGATCTCACTACGTGTCTTAAGCAACAAAATTCAACATCAGTCAACATAAGCAACAAAATTCCCCCAAAATTTCCGGATGGATGGTTCTTTCCGAAACCCTTGTCTATGATCTCAAAATTGATAAACTAAAAAATAAATATTCCGCTGGCTGAGATGAATTTGCGGATTATTTGTTACAGACTTGTGCGCAAAATAATGCAGTTCTAATTTTGGTTGAACTTTCTGAAGTTTCGAAAATTTCAAATTTAGAAATAATGATTGAAAATATGTAATATTGCTACACTACTAGTTTTTATTGTTGGTATGAAAATAATTGTTGCACTATCTGCCTACTACATTGTTATTGCACACATTGCAAAGTCTGTTTTTATTAAAATAATTTTTATTGCATGGTAATAAAATAATATTGTATTTTTGCCTTCGAGTAGTGTGCGCGCCATTTTCCGGAAAATCATTTTCTGAGATTTTGGTCTGTGGCAATTTTTCTGCCACGCGCTGCTAGTTGAAACTAATATTTATGAAGGAAATGCATTCTCAGATTTCAAAACACTTAAAACGAGTAGTTAATAAAGATTTCTTGGAATTTTGAAGAGTTTTAAAAATTATATCTTTCATGCTTTTAATAGGTAACAAATTTCGTTAAGCTAGCTTTTATGGCTTCTACAGGAGTTCCTGCAACTTCCGGGGTTAACGAAATGATCTCGTTGACCCAAACTTCTCGATTGCTTTTACGGAACCTTATCCAACGGAAGATCACAATGTTTAAGCATCGACGTCAACAGATCGTAACTGTTATATGTGGAAAATGCACCACAGTGGAGAAAATTTAAAAAATTAACGAACTTGGAACAAGAATTTCCAAAGAAATATTACTGGAGAAGTTTTCCGCGGGAAGAGCGAGTGCAAAGTTTGTCGCTCTAATAGCTAGCAGAATAAGCACAGAATACAGGTGAGCGAGATGGGAAGAAAGAAAGAAAAGGCAAGAAACAAAAGGCAAAAGGGCGATACCTTCGATATTTCAGACTTCTTCAGTTCATAAGTGTCTCACATTTTAATGCCGCATTTTTCTGTTGGCTTTTTTTATTCGAAGATATTATGTATCTCTTTTCTGTTTTGGGAAAGAATATCATGGATATAACCTAATTAAAACTCCTTTTAAGGTGTTTGTTTCGAAGCCGAAACGTCGGAAAATCAAATTTTGAAATCCTCAAATTGCCTAAATTGAACGGTTTATCGAAAACCTTATTGAACTAGTCCGAAATTGAGAATACAGAGTTAGTGCTGCCAAAGTGTATTATGAACGTTTTTTATGCATTAGAGGATAATTTCGACTCGACCTAAAGTAATTTAAAGACGAAAACTAGCGAAGAAAAATAAGTGATTCTGTAAGAATTTTGTGTATTACATAATAACAATGAGTTTCCTTACTTTTCCAGTCCTCACTATCCCCTACAAAATAGGGATGACAAAAAACATCGATGTTTTTAAAACATCGACATTTTGACATTGATGTTTTGTTTTCGATGTTTTCTTCAGGTCGGTATATTTTTCTATGAATATCGATGTTTAAAAAAGAACTTAAAAAAAGTAAAATAAAATTTCAAAAGTCTAATTTTTGTGGACTGCTTAAAATTAACAGCCACTGACATCTTTCACTGATGTTCATCCCCAGATAGCACAAAACTGTTTACTATTCGCAGCCTTTCTCCAGTGTTGCCCGGTTAGAGGATTAATTTGAATAAGATGCAAGTTTTAAATTGATTTTCAGTATTGTAATTTATGTTTTCTAATTTTTTCAGACACTTTTTAGTTAATATAACACAAATAAATATTCCAAAATGTTTTTATCATAATTTTATTTTACAAAATCTAACGTTTCGGAGACTGTTGTGTCGCGCTCGTCAGTAGAGATGGTTGAATTTTCCAATCGTTAAAAATGATCAATTTTACAAAACTAGTAATTGTGGGTATGACAGTAGGTTCAGTATATTTCTAAAGATTTTCAATTTGCGATAAAATGCAAAATCACAAAGTGGGGAATGGCCATGAATTACGATTTAATTGCTAAATTGCATTTTATGGTTTCCTTCGTGTTCGCGCTCTAACTAGCAATGCGGCATTGACAACACATCAATGTTAGAAAATATTTAATGTGAGAGTGACCGTGTTTATTGATTTATAATTAAGATTTCGCTGACAAAACGAAGCAAAAAATAAGAACATTTAAAAAAACTGATCCTGAAAGCCTGCGTTTGTTACTGACAAATGAAATAGGTTAATGGGAGCCGACATTGAAATATGTTCTCATTTAATTTTCCACTGATTGTGTTAGATATTGATAATAAGAATTTATTATAAAGTGATTTCATTTAACAATATAAATGACGTTTTAAATGAATGTTCTGTAGTATTTACAAATTGCAAGACAATCCTTTTCCTCTCGATTGAACAGTGTTATTCAGAAGTCTACAGTTCTATACTAAACAGGAATCATTCTGTGTATATAAAATCATTCTTTTAAACATTTGTAAAAGCTCGCAAATTGCGAAATACTAAATTAGTTCTCTTATTTCCTGATTGGATATTTCCTGATGGAAAAATCTAAAAAGCATCAAATTTTTTTGTCTCGGAGTCGTCCTTTAATAATAATTTTTTCAACAAATGCTACAAACTACTAAATTTTAATTTTTATAATGCTATAAAATGCGATAGTCTTGTTTTCAAAATGCGATATTTTAAAATTGAAAGTGCTAAATTCTACCATCACTACTCATCAGGTACAACTGTTATTCTGTACATGACAATCAAGTGTAATATAGTGAACCATAATGTTAAATATCTCTTAAATAAAACTGAATTGACCGAGACAGAATTAGAGTGAGAAAAAAGAAAAGTATGTTTTTTGCTTTTCAAAACTTAATTACCTGATAAATAACTTAACTCTCTCCAAATTCCTAGTTTTGTCTTGCAAGATTTTACTGTAGAGCGTAGGAAATCAAATAAGGGTCCTGCATATGGAGGTTGGAGGTTCGTGTATTTCGTAAGAAATTGTCTTGATTCTACCTCACTATTCAATTTATATGCAGATGAAAAATTTTCAAAATCACAGCCGTACATCTTTAACGCTTAGAATTATCTTTCGTTGCATCTACAGATATCCAACAAAGCGAGTTTTACGTTACTTCAGTTTCTTATAAAATCTATAGATAACTTAGAACAAAATTAATATTCGTTTGCAAGGAAATTTCTTACGTTTAGGTTAAAAGGATCCATATAGCATGTGGGGGTCTTGGTTTTCATTTTTTGTTTTCTTTGGCAAGGTTAATAATAAAGAATGTAGTTCGAGGGGTATAATTCGACAACATATCGATTTTTTATGGCAAGGAAGTGGAATGACGTTGCCGAAAGGTTAGACAGGGGGCAGGCCAGGGAGAGGTCATGTAGTGATTAGATCATGTAGTGAGTTGCGTTGAAGGACGCGATTGCCAAGACGTACATAAAGTCTGATGCCAGAATGGGTGGGAAGAAAGTATTGATAGGATGTGCATTTTACAGGCAGGAGAGAAAGCAAGATGTGTATATGCAGAAGGGATGTAAATCTGAAGTAAAATGGCGAGACTAAGAAATAAGCCAAATTGTGATGCAGGCCGAGTAAATTGTAAAGTTAATTGTGCTTAATTAGAAAGCCCCTTTGTTAAAGACCTAATGAAACCTGGAATAAAAGTTGAAACGTTGGCAGTTTAAATCACTTTTTTCTTTTGATCTTAACTTGAGAAATATCTTTGCTATTAATTACTGAGGTTAAGAACTCAAGTAGGTTAGTAATTGCTCTTTTGAATCCATTGTTGTATGTGGAGTAATCAATATTGATTATCTGGACGAATCTCAAGGAAAACTGAGGTTCTCAATTTACTTCATTTTTTGAAATTTACATATTACAGTAATGTACCTACAGGGAATGAGTTTAAGTAAAAATGCAATAGATGAATCATAATTAACAAAACTACAATAAGATATGAAAATATGTTTCTGACGTGATAATGGCGGGAATTAACACTTTGAATAAGGAATAGTGCTTAGAACTAGACGTGTGGGACATTTCATTTCGTAAATCGGTGGGGCAATCAATATTTCGAGATCCACAGCGTCAAAAGCCTGCCGAGAATTCGCAATGTCTGGCACAACTTCTCACTCTGACTACACAGAGGCAGACGACCTTCACTTAACGACCGAGAGCAGTGGTGTTTGCTTAGAGTTGTCAATGCTAACAGACAAGCAACACTGCGTAAAATGACTGCAGAAATCAATGTAGAACATGCGATGAACGTATCCGGTAGGACAGTGTGACGAAATTGAATTCAATGGCCTATGGCAGGAGAAGACAAACTCGAGTACCTCTGCTGACAGCACATTACCTGCAGCGCCTCTTCTGGACTCGTGACCATATCTATTGGACTCTAGACAGGAAAATCGTGGCTTGGTCGGATGAGGCCAGATTTCAATTGGTAAGAGCTGTTGGTAGCGTAGAGTACGGCGCAGAACCCACGAAGCCATGGATTCATTGTCCACAAAGCACTGCGAAGCTGATGGTGGATCATACTGGTGTGGCCTGTTTTCACATGGAATGGACTGAGTTCTGTGGACCAACTGAACAGATCATTGCCTGGAAATGGTTATGTTCAGGTTCTTGGAGACAATTTTCAGCCATTCATGAACTTCATGTTCCCAAACGACGGATTTTTTATGAATGGCAATGCACCAGGTCACCAGGCCACAACTGTTGTAGATTAGTATGAAGGTTTCACCACCAAGTGCGCCGGATGTGAATTCTATCGAGCACATATAGGACGTAATCGAAAGGTCAGTTCGTGCACAAAACCCTTCACCGACACTTTCGCAATTATGGACGGCTATAGAAGCAGCCTGGCTCAATATTTCCACAGGCGTCTTCCAGCGACTTGAGTCCATGCCACGCCGAGTTGTTGCACTTGGCTGGCAAAAGGAGGTCCGATACGATCTTAGGAAGTATTCCATGACGTTTGTCATCTCGGTGTATATAAGGTAGTGTAATAAAAGGGCCTTTATCGATCTCTTTATCTTTTTTTACATCAGTCTTTAAGTTAAATATTCGTTTATTAAAAACGTGTAAATGAAATCTTAATGACAGTCTGAAGATAATTAAATTTTAAAAAATTTCCTGTATTTTCGAATCAATGGAATTCCCTGACTTTTCTCGGTTTTCAGAAAGTAGCCACCTATAAATACAATTGGTTTTATATTGTACTATTTACAGCATTGCCAGATGGTTTGGAGATCCTCGTCTCCAAATGTCATGTATCAATGACCCCAAATTGTCAGCTTAAGAAAGGAGTAATAAGGAATTGATAATAATTTAGGAAATAAAATATTTTATTACGTAGGACTATGGGACCCTCTCTTCAAATTTTCAGAGGAATGGACGCCGCTGCCGCAGTCTAGGGTCATTTGGTTGTTTGACTGTATCGAGTCCCCTTCAGTAGTACTGATTCAGTTAACCCTTGCTAACTCGAATTTTACGGAACCGAAATAATCGATGTTAGTTATATAAAATTTCGTGTTCTCATTATTTCGCGTATCTGTATTACTAGTTTCCTCTCTGGGAACAAATTTTATTCGTTGTTCGCGAAATTCTCTTTAAGCCAGTTACTGCTTGCGAGTATTTATTTCAGTTCTCTTTTGTGCCTTGATTGTTACAATTATTGCTGTTGGTATCAATTTGTTTTTCAAGATTCTGCAGTATTGATCTGCAACATGTTCACTCGTCATGTTTGAGTAGCATTCACATATAATTTTTGCTTATATACCATTCGCAGTATTTGTAGAAAGGTACTTTTAAAGTAACACTACTTTACATCATTTATGATACTTATGAGCGCTTCCTTGGTTCGCCTAAAACTATGGTTGCGATCTCAATATTGTAATTAAACACCAACCACAGGGCAAACTGCGAGGTCTTGGGGACCACCATTTTCTTTCAGTTTTCAGCGATAGCTCCCTGAGGGGGCAGATGCTCGCGGTGCAGACACGGGCCCTACGCGTCCCCAGCCCTCCTACTCCCCAGCCCTCAAACTACTGACGCCTTACGCCTTCTAACTGGGTAATGCCATTATGATGCCTGTTAGACATTTCACATTGCGTGTCCCATCTTCCTTGTGGTTCACGCGTGGACGTAAGATTCGACTTCGGGGGAACAAATTTTGAAACTAAAGAGGGCCTGGAAATCAAGGAAAGGAACCCGGTTGAACCCGGATCCTGTACGGGATTATTATTATTATTATTATTATTATTATTATTATTATTATTATTATTATTATTATTGTTGTTGTTGTTGTATTTATCATTTGCGTCACTTCCAGTATAAATATTTAAAGAAGCAGCATTTCTAAATAACGAAAGAAGAATTCTGTGATGGCCATAGGTCAGAATGGTTTTTATTTATTATCGTGTAGTTTTTTATAGATATGGTGTTCATGTTGATACACTGTTCTACAATTTACAAAGTTATCCCGAACCCCTTTTGCGCCCATCACTTCGTCCACATTCAGAGTGTCTGTGCAATCTGAAGATACACCGGGAATTTGATTGACATCTGTGTTACATTCACAGTCAACTCGATACATGCTCGTTTTAATATTTGCCGTCTGAACGGCTCGTTGATTGCGGTTTTTAATGAAATTCACAATAAAGCTGGGACTATTGATTGTGGGTTGTTTGTGTAGAGTATTGAAAACCTGGGAAAGGGTGCGGTGGGTTTTGAAATACGTTGAATTTGTATGAAGTGGATTGACAAAAGGTGAAGGATAAACGAAAAAAATGCGGTATTGCGTGTCAACGGGGGCGAGTCGTGTATCAAATTTTGTGTAGACATGATGTGTTGCTTTTACATGGTTCGTTGACAAGTTTCTCGTAAGCACATACAATTTGTGCTAATCAGAAAGTTACTTGGCTTGTTGCTATCTGATAAAATATAATATATATGATATAATGTAATATATTTTAATGTGTGTCTTTTGAATTTCCTTTTATTTAATCATTTCGGAGTATTAAAAATACAGTAGCTATAACCCATTACTTCGTGTAAAAATAACAAGAAGATAAGACAAGAAGATAATTGGTGTAGCGGAAAAAAGCAATTTTTTGTGAAAAAAAACTTTCATTGTGCGGCTCTGATATCGAAAAAAAGATGAATCTGGTTCCTATAAGTAGTAAATTACTTTCCTTAACTCATTGTTTAGTCGGAATCAACGGTTGGCGGGTCCTTGATACAGAAAAATTGTTTATGACAAAACGTCTGTGTCTGTCTCATATCTGCCTCTGTGTATTTGGCTGGTCCGTCGTAATCGTCTCAATTGGGTGCCTGCGTGCGTACGCGAGCACCTTAAATCTTTCAGACAATTTTTTCATACTATGTTCTCCGACCGATCTCGCCAAACTTGAGACTATACGAATTAGAAATGGATATTTTTTGGGGGGGATATTTTCTCGTGAAAGCGGAAGATTTTCAAAATTTTATGAAAACTTGCTCAAAATTTTGCAGTTATTTCTTTTTCTAATCCAGCCAAATTCGCTTGTAAAAATGACGTAGAAACCATTTTGAAAGAATTCTCTGAATTTTGTAAAATTGTAAATGTTACAAATATGTAAGATAGTATGTGCTGTTTGTAGCACCATTTGTTTTCTTAATAAAATTTGCTCAAGGAATTGTCTATAAATAAGTTCATTTAGTTTTTTCGCAAATGAGCAGTTGCAATGAGTGTGCAATCCTCTAGCGAAGCAAGTCTATATAAATACGGTACTCGTAGTTCCAATTAGGTTTCAAAGCAAATATGAAACATTGTTATAAAGACAGTTTTGAATAAAGTTTCTTTTCTTTCTCTAATAGAGCAACGCTAGTGAATTCACCATAGGGAGGATGATTGGTATTTTACAATCGATCTGGCTGATATTGCGATACCTTGAATCTCAAAGGAATATTTTGATTTTTTTTTGGGGGGGGTACTTTTACATTAAGCCGCAAAGACATTTTAAAGTGTTTTTTTTTCTTTCAATAATCACTTCAAATTTTACGTCCTCGCCCATACGGAAATACTTGCGAAAGAAATGTAATCGTGCGCCGAAAAACGGCGTATTATCGTCTGAAAAACTCTTCCCGTCTATCCGCCTATCCGTCTATCCGCCTATCCGCCTATCCGTCTATCCGCCTATCCGTCTATCCGCCTATCCGTCTATCCGCCTATCCGTCTATCCGCGTATCCGCCTATCCGTCTCTCCCCCCGACTGGCCGCCCGTTCTTAGTTTTTTCAAATTTCCAATTTACTTTAGCGCTAAAGGGCCATTTTGTTAAAAAGGGCTCCAAAATTTCAAACATAATTCCTTATATGACAAGGTATTGTTGATATATAATATTCTTAAAATATGATATCCTTTCAACTCTTAGAAGATAAAAAATTATGAAAATTTTTAAAAAATTCGATTTAGGCGGCGATAGATGGCAGCAGGCCAGAGCATGTAGAAAGTTCTAATAGCTAGCCGATACCACTGAAAATAGAAAACTAATACGTGAAAGTCTGTGCCATTCTGTAGCACAACTAGTTAGACTTATGTACTGTTTCTAATGTAAATCAAATTCGTCTGTTTTAAATGTATTCATTTGTGTAATATTAATAAAATTACTCACTCAGTAACTGGGATCTCGCGTTCGTTTATAAACAGTATTTCTGAGTAGGTTCTTGTAAGTTTGCCAAGTAACGATCGTGTGTCAAATGATAAGTGATCGCCGCTATGTGTGTATAGCATCCCAGGGCGCGACTTCTGTCCGCAAGTGCACAATAATGTTTCACTTCCGATTGCATCGCTCGTACTCGCTCGAGCATCCTGGCCTCGAGTACTGGAGACTCGAGCATCTCATAGTCGAGTGTCCGTTATTCAGGGGACACCAAGCAGTTATCGTTGTGCTTTGAGACATCCAAGATAAAACGTCCATGTCAGATGTTTTATTTTTCAATGGTAGAGGTTATGTGCAAATTGCACCTAGAGGACATATTAGAATTATATACAATTGTACTTTAAATATTATTACTTTTTCGAAATAAAGTTCAAAGCTTAACTCTTGTATCTTTGAACGTATCAAAAGAACACTATAGAACGATTAGATGTCCATAAAAAGAAATAAGAGTGGCGCATTGTATTATTGCATATTCCAGGACTTAGATAACGCAAGTCTTGCCTGGTGAACGGAAAATTAAATGCAAATGGATATTTTATTTATTTCGGTTTTCAATTTTATCTTCACATAGGGGTAATACAAAGAAGTTTAATTGGATTTTAAGAATTAGGAAATATTTTAATCTCTGAGTAATATTTATTAATTTTTAATCATGTTGTTCGAAAGACGAGCGCCGCTTCACAAGGCGTGGGCAGGTAACTTACATAACTATAAGCAAAAGTCCTTTCCTATTATGACAATGCTCAATTCACATTTCGTGTCGCGCTCACTGCCTGCGCAAATACTGAAAGGTATAAAAATACAAACACTATTTGCAGCAAATATAGTAGGAAGTAGACGTTTTACAATATTTGATACTTAAGGATTCATACTCTTTGTGGCGTTATGGATCAATAAAATATCATACACTTGCTCAGGTGACTATGAGATTCTCTTGACTGTTAAAATAATAACTAATAAAATATCTAATAAAAACTGTTTTCTAACTCACTTCTTACATCTTTTTTTAGCTTGTATTCTCGTTGTGAAGTTTGTTTTCTACCATCTTTTTTCACTTTCCATCACTGTACGCCAAGAAGCACTTGGAGCCGATTTCGACTATAGCATACTCGACCGAGTAATCAGATTCTGGAATGAATTCAATCAACGGACACGAGCCAGTGAGTGCTCGTCGCACCTCGGTGACATCCAGCGGCCAAAAGAAAAACTTTCTGGTGGAGAAAGCTTTCTCGAAAACAAGGCACTATTCCCGATATTCCTCTGGTGAAAGAGATGGGAGGTCTCCTCCGGTGCACCGAATTTTGCTTCTGCGCAGCACCAGTTTGCATCTCGAACCACGAGACTACAGCACGGGCATCTCAATTGAAAGACTGACTTGATTGCGTGACCAAACGTTGGCCACTTTGCTGCATAGAGAGCAATAAATATTGAAAAACATTTTAAAAGTGGCATAAAGTGACAATTTTCAACGGTGACCAACTAAAAATAACACGATGAAGGTGTAATTCAAATAAAAGATGCAATAATGAAAAAAGTGCTTATTTTTTCTGTTTCAGTGACTTGTACGTGTGATAAATTGGGCATTTAAAATTCTGACAAGTATCATGACGCAAACTGGTGCCTGAGATTCATTGGCTGAAGTCGGATTCGCAAGGGCTCATTCATTTCTTTCCAGCGTGGATTGAGTTTGGTACATAATAGATGTATCACCTTTACGATTTCGAGTTCATATGTTTAGATTGAATCTGTGTTTATACATATGTAATATAACGATTTTTTCCTCATTTTGACACGAATTTCAAATTTTCATTGTTTAAAATCTCAAAGAAAACTATGTTATAGAATGTTACAAGGCAGATTCTAGGGGGGGGGTGAACTGAGACAGCGCACTCCTTTATCATGTCGAAAATCAATTTGAAAAAGTATTTTTTTCTATTTGAATTTGGCGTCAAAATTTGTTGACAAAAATACAATACCTTAAAATTCAACTATTCCCCTCCCCCGTGTCTGTATTTTTTCAGTCTGATACATGCAATAGAAGCTGAGGGGAAGAAAACATGAAAAATACATGTCTCGTATCTCTGCAACAGATTGCCCTAGGATGCTGATTTCTTTTCTGGAACCTACAGCATTTTTTATTCTGAGGTTATAGATTTGGTTTGGGGGCTTTTTTCTCCGCCTTATTACGCTATATTCTTTATCAACATGACATTTTAACACATTGACACTACATATGTGACTAATTTTTTGGTTTACTGTGATCTCCTAACGGTGATATCCTATCGGTAACGCATATTATTACTTTCTCGCCATTTCGAAAGTATTAAGTAAGAAAATAAAGTTATGTAACTGTGCGCCGGAAAACTGCATATTTTCGGCAGAAAAATTTATTGCTGGGCCCTGGTAACGAATAACTGAATAAATCCAGTTGCTAAATAAAGAAAACATCCACTAACACGTGGTGTAGCCAGAATTTGTTTTGTCGGTCCTTGATACCGAAAAAGCGGTTGATAGCAAAACGTCCGTCTATCCGTTTCTGTCCGCCCGCCCGTCCGCGGTCAAGGCTAGAGCCTAAACCGTTCAGCCGATGTTCTCGAAAAATTGAAATTCCGCGGTTTTTTAGAAGGATATTTTTACTGAAGATTTTTACACGAAGCCTCAAACATTTTTTAACAAACAAAAATTAAAAAATAAATGACACCAACGTTTTCGCGTAGAGTAAAGCACGCTTAAGAGTATGTATTAAGGGACGATAAAAATTATGATGATTGCTCCAGAGTTCAAACCTTAGGTCTACCGTTCTTCTGTAGCGTAGTGGTGTGGCTGACAGCGAGTTAACTTGGAAGACCAGAGTATGAATCTTGGTGGGGAAAAGAATTTTTACTGGATGAAAACGCTTTTGTGTGATTATGTAGTAGTATAATACGACGAAACATTTAGAAATGATACAAGAAAGTATGTGATTTTGGCGCATCACTAGTTTTATGTAAATTTCTCATATAAAAAAACTACGCTAATAAAATAAAGCAGGTACGATTTTTGTTGAATTCCCTGAAATTTCAAAAATTGCATAAGTTTAAAATTTGTTTACGCCCTCAAATTAAATTTTAGAAGATCATTTTTTTCATTGATGAAAAGTGGTCTTTAAAGATATATCGTGAAGTTCATGCACATTTTTTTCGAAACTACGAGTTTTCTAGTAATACATTAAATGAAGGCATTTAATCAATGTTTTCTTAGTAACGTTTTCACATTTTTTCTTTAATTGGATGATCTAGGTTAGAACAATAATATGGAGGCGAGATTGAAAAGTCAACATACACGATATAATTTGAAATAACATGGATACACTATTTGTGAAATAACAAAAAGGAAAATACACAAAAGTATGTACTGAGTTCATTATATATATATATATATATATATATATATATATATATATATATATATAAAACAGGAGTTATATATTTAACAGAGACAGAAATGATATAGTACTAAGTACATTAGGGGGGGGAGGTAATGGGGGATCGAAAACATAAGGGCAGAGGCGTTGGTGCGGACGATCTTCTGTGGCGCTGTTTGATTTCATGTGCTGAGGAGGCCAAGCACTAGGAGATGGCGGGATACCCGCGCCAGAAAATAAATAGTTAAAATAAACGTCGGATAGATTAGTATGTACTCGGCTTCTGACGGCAGGTTTTTCCCCCTTCAGGGTTTTTTTCCCCCTTCAGGGTTTTTTTCCCCCTTCAGGGTTTTTTTCCCCCTTCAGGGTTTTTCCCCCTTCAGGGTTTTTTTCCCCCTTCAGGGATTTTTCCCCCTTCAGGGATTTTTTCCCCCTTCAGGGATTTTTTCCTGAGCCGTACCTTATGGTCTCTTTTCCGTGGCTTTGATGCGATGGAAAGACCATTTGGGGTGAATACCAGAATTCGAAATATTAGAACGCGAAAGGATGTAGGTATTGTAATGGCTTAAAGGCCTTCGGCCTAGCCACATAGGATCAAGTAAGCTAATTTGTTTGTAATAATTACCTATTAAATAAAATAATAATATAACAGGAGTCGGCGTGCGTCTTTAAAACTCTTAATTTCTCGAAAATTTTGTGATGTAATTTATGGCGATATGCATATTTATGAACTCGTCTCTTCACGCTTATTATGATGAGCTTAAAAATCTATAGGGTTCCATTCAAAAAATTGAAATTGGGTCAATATCTCTGCAGTAAAAAATGCAATAGAATATTATGCCTGATCATATATGCCCCTTGCCTTTTAGTGAAAACCGCATCTCAGTATGTGCAACGGTTCAGGAGAAAATTGAAGGGAACATCTTAGGTGGGCCACACTGTGTATATATATATATATATATATATATAACTCTTGAGCACAGTAAAATAATGAAATATCATTTTCAAAATAGCATAGACACTTGGAAAATGTTAAACTGTGCCTAAGGATCCTTCCTAATGATAACAGTTCTAACTACATTTTTTTTACACCAATCTCTACTCGTGAGGTATTTAAAACAAATTACTCACTAATTTTTCTCTTTTTAAATAGAAAATGACACATAATAGTGCTAATTTAATTAGGTTTGCCTGAGTTTACAAACCCCTTTCTGAATATCAAACATGAAAATAACATTCATAAACTGCAATTCTACAGTTCACTAAATTTGCACTGAGATATAATACACTCCTTTGTTTTAAGAAATGAAATATTTACAGTAAATTTGCATTGACTGGAATGAACAAAAAATATTATATTCTTGCCACACTATTCTAACAATAAGAATGTTGAATGTTTCCTACAAAGTTAAGGAAGAATTCTGTCTCGAATTCACCACAGACATTTGAATATTTGACTCCTTTTTTAGTCTACAAATTCTACGCTGCACTCCGCTGCACACCTTGACAGAGCGGTGGGCAAGGTAACGTAACTATGTTCTCTCACTGGCAATTCTAAAAGAGATTTTGAGCGAGTCAACTGCGGAACAACCAAAGCACGCTTATCTTGAGTTTTTGCACTTTCAGTGGGTACTGTCGCCAACTGACAACTACCTGCACTTTTTACGGAATATAAGGGAAACATGGGGCTTCTTGCATCGATGGGAGTAGATGGCCTGGGCGGTGAATACTTCCTTTGGAGAACTCTGTTGTCCTTGGACTTCTTCTCAGATGACAGATTTATTTCGGGCGTCGTCCTTAGCGAATTCGCGTGGTAGTGTAGTTCGGCTTTCGCTCTCCCAGGTAAAATGCAATTACGGGATCCAACCGTCCTTGGAAATGATCTCCAGGTCATGTGTCGTTATGAGCACGTTTGTGGCTCGGTACTCTAGTTACAATCAGCTCCCATTGGATTTAATTTAAAATCATTTCCGTCACCATGCGATGCAGTGGTTGGTAGGATGGTATACCAGATATCTAATTAATTAATCAAGAAAAATGAACAAAGTAAAAAGAAGGCTGTGGAAGAGAAAACTTACTGTGGACGTAACGCCTCTACACGTGTTAACATCTTTCACATGAGAAAACTTCAAAATTTCTTCTTAGAATTGTATAAATATTTAATCACCGTGAATAGTATTACAAACATAATAGTTAACTCGTGTTGAGAGCTTTTTGAGTGCCTAAAAAAAGATTGAAATAGATTTCCGTTCATACGTCTTCACTTCTGACGGGAACGTCCTGTTCTAGCTGCTTCTAGTTAAATGGGACGATACGCTCTTAGGAATCGAGGTGGTACAGGTCGATTGACAGTATCGATTCTACTGCGCTAATCATTTTAATAGGTTGTTCTATGTTGCCGGTGTCAAACGCTACATAAGTCAATGGTCGTCTATCTTGGGGTGAATGGTGAAATATTTCTCGCATGAGAACACGTGATCGGTCTCTGTAGCCAAATTTTATGAAAAGTGAAATTCACCCATTTTTTATCCGTAAAACGAAGAAGTAACACGTAGTTCGTGTCAGGTGTTGAAATAACGCATTTGGATGTTTGTTTTGAATTTGAAGTGGAATGGGAAGTTATTTTGTTGAGATATCGAAATTTCCCGGTTATGAAACTACTTGCACATTTGTGAATTTCACGTTTCACATCTTTGTAACTGCATGTTAAAATTAGTTCATTAAAGAGCCCATTGTAAAATGATGACTTTAATAAAATAATTGTTTTATTTTCCAGCTCCATGAACAGCTCAGGGAAGAATATGAATACCGGTAGTAATGGCGGGGGCATGCCCGAGCAACCTGATCCAGATTTCATCAAAATGTTCGTCGGGCAGATACCAAGATCCATGGATGAAAACGATTTGCGGAAGATGTTCGAGGAATTTGGACGTGTACATCAAATTAATGTTTTGCGTGACAAAGTCACCGGACAGAGTAAAGGTAATAAATTCCCATCTGTATTATCTAAACATAGAAGTTATTTTAAAAATATACAATTTTGAAACTGCTTTCATTCATCTTTAATTCGAAATCTGCTTCGCTGTAAATTAAGCTCGATGTATTTTATATTCTCAAGATTGAGTTTTATTTGAAAATTTTTGGCGCAGGGGTAGCAACTATTGTTGCGGCAATAACAAAACGCTGTCTGAGAAAGGCCCTTATCGTACACATTTCTCGTGATAAGTATCTAGCGTTGGCTATGTTGCTTGAGTCCCAAGTGGGGCAACTGTTTGTAATCACGTGGGTGGGTAGAGATTGAGATGGTGAGACGGTCTGTGAAACGAACTGTGAGACGGACTGTGAGACGGACTGTGAGACGGACTGTGAGACGGACTGTGAGACGGACTGTGAGACGGACTGTGGGGCGGACTGTGGGGGCGGACTGTGGGGGCGGACTGTGGGGGCGGAAAGGGGAAAGAGGACAAATATCACACATTTAAAATAAGTCTTTAAAGTTTATTCCCACAGCAAACCTTGTTTTTGCTCTGGCTTATTAAAGCTACAGAAATCACTGTTATCGGGATTCCATCAAATGGAGCGTAGAAATAGATGATATATATAAAAGCTAAAAAATTTAAAAAATAGCTTTTTAGGAAAAACCATGTGGACCATTTTTTAAGACAATACATCAAAAGAAGCACAATACGTAGGTTTCTTTTCCCTTCCTACAAACACTTCTTGAAAATCTAACCTGCTGCATCAAAACTTTAAATGTGTGTTAGGTGCAATGCATGGCCTGGGAACAATGCGTTTCTTGGCAAGAAAACATAATCTTCATGAAAAAATAATTTTATGACAGGCATAATAGGTACATATATGTGTTTTCTTTTAAATACCAAATTGTCTAGTAATATAAGTAATTAACTAGTGATGATACAACAGCATATTCTTCACTGTATTACTAGTAATGGTTCCATAATATTATAATGTTGCAAATTCTATCGTACTAAGATTATCATCCATGACTTGAAAACTCTTAAAAACACGCAAGAATCTTCACAAAATGTCACAAACTTCTTTAAGTTATTGAAAGTTTATACGATTAAAAAATTGTACCCTTATATTGAATAAAGTATAGTTTATTAATCTCTACTCTCACTACACATTTAAAGAAAAAAATATCCGGGCTGTAATTAGAACCAAAGCACTTCGACCACAAGACCAAACCAATTCTCCGATACTGAAAATCATCTGATGGAACGACTGAATTTGCAATTTTTTAATGAATTATTAATGTCGTGGTGATTCTAACCCATCAAAATTACTTGAAAACTATTATTTAAAAAAAAATGCTCATGACCTTTTTGAACCATCTAATTTTGAAGAATTCATTCTCGTACTCGTAAATGAATGGGGAAACCAATTTTTTCTAAAACTGGAGATAATAAAAAGTTTTTGCTGTGTCATAAAAATTGTATTCATGTTGAAAACCATAATTTATAGAGAGATTACTAATCTTAGAACATACGATGCGAAAACATATGTTGCCCATAGCCATGCAGACTACAATGTACAAAACAGAAGTATGTCATAAGCCACATGTAATTATTGCTAACTAGCATAATACACGCGTATTTTACGTGGTATTTTACTTGTATTACAATAAATATATCAATTATAATCTATTTTTGTTAAAACTTTCAAATTGCTTTCTTGACCTCTCTTGTATTCATCATTGATCTTCTACCTGCAAACAGTTATTGTGTTCAGAACTAGCTCAGATTTGTGTGCAAGAAGTGTATAACGGCTATTATCTGGTTCTGCACTCAGAGAATAGAGAATTATATTTCATTGGCATTTCTTGGGAGCATTAAGATTGTATTGTCGAAAATGTCTGCTGAAGACAACAGGTGGGACATCATTTATATGTGAAAATCTCATTTCCGAAAAAAGTGGTCATTATCTGGTTCTTCCACCTAGGTTTTCAAATGTTCCCCGACTATCCTAACTTTCGTGACTCGAAAAAACAACAGTAAAAACTGTATGTGACGCAGGGGAGAAAAGAACTCCGAACTCCGTTTTCAAGCCAAAATCTCATAAGTGTTTGGCTGTTCGTGAGTACGTATTACCGAGTGTTGTCTAGTACTCATACGGGTAATATAAAACACCTGGGAACTCAAATAAATATTAAATGGTAAATTATACTTACAATCTAAAAAAATAATTTTTTTAAGTGTACATTTTCTAATTTTTTGGTAACCCTATTAAAACTGTTTTCCCTGGTGCACTGAAAACTTTTATTAATATTTGTAAGGTTTATCTTTACACATAATGAGGGAAACAGTTTCGTTTCCCTATACACATTAACAAAACTCCATAATTATGAATAAAAATTAAAGTGTATACTTGGGTAATCTCAAATGCATTCCATATTCTCGGTCATTTTCCATAGTGCAGAAATTCTTATTCTCTATTCTTGCAATTCCTATCTCGTTGCCGCTTAGTTATGTTAACTTTAAATGTCATTGAACAGTATTACATTACTTTTGAATCACATGTTTCCAGCAAGTTTCGGAAAACCGAGCAAAAACGACTGCACCTTAACATGCATAGAAAACAGCCTGTTGTTTGCAAGTTGTCCATATTATTACACGACATACAATGTCGGTTACAATATCTGGTACAACGGTATTGATACTTAATAAAAGTAATATTTCAGGCAAAAATAATCAGAATATTTTAAACGCTAGTAAAAAAACTAAAACAAATGGAATGTCGTAAAAAATACGACCACATCCTTTCGTTACTTAGTAGAGAATGTTGTTTTAAAGGATAATGAAAGACAAGACAGTAATCCGGAAAAAGTGGCAAATCTCTTCAATCAACACCTTTCTAGAATTGCAGCTGAACTCACGAAGGGACTAAAACCGCAAAATTGAACATCATTTCCTTCCCAAAAAATGTTCGGCACGATGTTTATTTCCGAAACTACTTCTAACGAAATCTTACGAATAGTCAGTAAACTAAAAAATAAATATTCATCTGGTTTATATGCATTTCCGTGTTGTTTATTGAAAACATGTATGTACCTGCCATTATATACCCCTTAACTCACATTTTCAATGCTGCTTCAATGCTTTCTATGCTTCAGTGCACAGGAATATTTCCAAATACTTTCAAAAAAGGAAAAAGAACACCAATTTTTAAAAACGGGAGAAAAAATAAAATTCAAAATTACAGAACAATTTCTCTTTTGTCAGGTTTCTCAAAAATATTAGAGAGGTTTTTCTTCACGCGAATGGAACCTTTTCTCAGGAAAAACGAAGCGTTTTCAGACTCACAACACGGGTTTAGAAAATCAAAATCAACGGAAACTGCCATTTTTTCTTTTCTTCAATATGTTCAATGAGAAGATGATCATCAATGGACCAAAATGAAGCACCCACTGGAATATTTTTCGATAGGTTTTGACGTTGTTGACCATAACATCTTGCTATCAAAATTACCTTCTTATGGAATTTGTGGTATCACCCTAGATTGGATAACCTCGTACCTTAAACATCGATCTCAAAGAGTACAAATACCGTACTGGTACGAAAGGGCATCATTTACTTATCTTTCCAATTCTGTACAAATTGAATATGGGTTCCACAAGGCTCGATCTCAGGTCCCATCCTCTTTCTGCTATACATAAACGATATGCCTGCGTCGATTAAAAACGGAAGAACAGTTCTGTTTGACGAAGACACGAATGTTCTTTTCAAACAAGAAACAATAAATAGTACGATTTTAGAAGTTTCAAATTGGTTTTGTAATACCAAATTAACAGTTAACGAAGGAAAAACCGTTTCAATGGATTTTTGCATTTCAAATCAGCAATCGCATGCTCCATTGAAAAGGAACTATGTACAATTAACTGATGTTAAATAACCAAATTTCTATGTATCTCAATTCAGTCAAACCTCAAATGGAATGTACATATAACAGAATTAAACACTAAATTAAGTTCCTTATGTTACGCACTCAGAATTCTTTGAAATTCTGTCAGCCTTTATGCAGCTCGTTGCGTGTATTTTGAAAATGTACATTTCCGCCTGAGATATGGCATAAAATTCTGGGGAAGCTCATTTTGTGGTACCCAGACATTTAGATTGCAAATGAAAATTATTTGAATAATGAAAAAAATGTCATCCTCCTGATATCTGCAAGCCCCTCTTCATTGAGCCTGGAATCTTACCATTGCCTTGCCTATATATTTACAAATATGTAATATTTGTCAAAACTGACTTACTTAACGGTGAACACATATTTTCATGTAATACTGATACTTATAATTACAACACACGTAAAATTCGCATTCATCATGTGTCAGTATCAACAGCTCGCAATCAGAAATCCACATACATTACATGTACGTTACTTTACAACGCATTGCCAGATCGCATTACACAATTGAAGTCGGTTCTCAAATTTAAGTAGAAAGGAAAATCTTTTCTGCTGCATAACTGTTTCTATACAATTAGAGACTGTACTGATCAAGAATATTTATTTTAACATAATGCTATACAGAACGTTCCAAACGGCTTCCCGCAGTGGCTGTTTCCGCACTCCAACATTCTTTATACGAAAACAACATCGCGGGCTGATCAGCGACGGCGCCTTCGCCTTGGTCCGTAACGCAGTAGCAACAAAGGAGCGTGATGTGAAACATGCAATGCAGTGAAGAAAAAAATACTGACACTAAAATAAAAAGCATTTGAAATAAAGATTTTTTTAAATTTTCATAATTATTAATTTATAATATTTCATGTGTTGAAACGTTTTCCCAGAATTTTGAAAGCAAGGCTTTACTATTTTACATTTATTACCGAAAACTTTTCTTAAAGATTCTTGATATTGATATTACATACAAAGTACTGGATATTTTAATTCTTCAATGGTATTGGGACAAGTTTGGTAGAAATTTTCTTTAGCTGCTTCTCAGAGAAAGGAATCAGGTGGGAGATCCAGTAGTCTTGGTGGCCATACCCTTTTCGAAATTATGCGATTTCCGAACACGAGCATTTGTTTCACATCATCCGTGTACTTATTGCCTGCGCTCGAAACATGTTCCATCAAAAGTACACGTTCTTCCAGTGTCAGCATTCTAGCAGTTCTAATCGGACTCGATAAACAACTTGTATGTAGCCAAACAACGTGTCACTTGGATAAGAAGAATACGAACACGTATTTATATTTCAACTACTGCTTGCATGCAGCGCGCGCGCTTCTGAGAATAACAGTCGAAGGCCGTCGCGCTGATTAAGCCAGCAATGCTGCCGTTTCCACATAAAGGATGGTGGAGTGGGGAAACGGCTACTGCGGAGAGACTTTTTGAAAGCTCAGTGTAATGCATTAGTTTACATTTGTATTGAATAATTAAAAAAATATTTAATATGCATGTAACAAGTAATGTACTTCAGCTTCCGCATCAATGACCCCCATCTCGATCAGGTTTTTGTCCAATTTCCCTGAAACATTGAGCAAATGCTGATATGGCTCCGTGTTTTGCTTCTGGACATAAATGTAGCTTCACTACGCGCCCATTTTGTTGAATTTTCTTTCTGCTTGTAGTGGAAGGAGTAGAGCACAGAGTGTGACACTATTTTGTTAGCAATGCAGAAAAATCAAATCTGGAGTTATTCCTCCCTGAATCTGATGTCCCTTACGGTGTCTTCGTTTATAATTTTCAAGCGGTGATATAGTCTCTTCTTAGCATATAAAACCCATAGCCTGTATTGCACAGGGACTCGTTAATAACCGTGATGTTGTAATACACGATTGACAGGAATAGGACTGCGTGGCGTTTGGTGCGGGTATTGAAGCAGAACTCACGCCGTGCGCCGCGGTGCCGCGGGCGCCACCGTCGCGACGCCGCTCCCAGCCCCCGCCCACAGTTCATGCTAAATGGGCCGTAGGCAATTGCATTTGCGCTCCATTTCCCGATCATGGCCCCGCCAGATCGCAGCGTTTCCCATCACCAGCGCGCAGCACGACCAGAAAACGTTACTCCATTGTTGTTTTCTTTATGCGAATCGCCGGGTGACAAAAGACGTACGAATAATCGCACTCGACGAAGTAGATTTAGATTTATTTAGATTTAGAATTAGATTTAGATTTATTTAGTCAAAAAAAAACAGTTAAAACTTTACGTGAAGTATGCGGAAAAAGATTATCGGCGCACGCTTTCTTGACTGCCAGAATCCCCTCCCGTCATTTTAACTATAAATATTTGAAAGATGAGTAAACGTTTACCATAAATTAAAAAAAAGAAATTTTAAAAAATCGGGAGATTAGCAATATTTGAAAAAAAGACCTTTTTTTTCCGAGTAATAGAAAAATTATTTGAATAAGGAAACGAATTGCAAGTATGATTTTTCAGCATTGCTAACAAAATAGTAACTCACCCTTACCTCTCCTCCTACCACTACAAGCAAAAGGAGAGTTCAACAAAACGTGCGCAGCTACTTACGTCCAGAAGCACAACAAATGGCCTCTCAGCATTTGATCAATGGATCAGGTAAACTGGACAAAAACCTGATCGAGATGGGGGTCATTGACCCTGAAGATAAAGTACATTATTTGTTACAAACATATTAAGTCTTTTTAAAAAATATAAAATACAAAGGTTAACTAAATCAATATATATA
>BOPP01000375.1:427136-452602 GCA_017312745.1 Gryllus bimaculatus | reverse complement strand
CCGCAAACTCATTCTCCCGGGGGAAAGGAAAGAGGACAATATCACACATTATAAAAATAAGTCTTAAAGTTTATTCCAACAGCAAAACCTTGTTTTTGCTCTGGCCTTATTAAAGCTACAGAAATACCACTGTTATCGGATGCCAATCAAATGGAGCGTACAGAAATAGATGGATATATATAAAAGCTAAAAAATTTAAAATAAAGCTTTTAGAAAAACCATTGGACCATTTTTAAGACAATACTCAAAAGAAGCATAATACGTGAGTTTGCCTTTTCCCTTCCTACAAACCTTCTGAAAAATCTAACCTTGCATCAAAACTTTAAATGTGTGTTAGGTCAATGCATGGCCTGGGAACAATGCGTTTCTTGGCAAGAAAACATAACTTCAGTGAAAAATAATTTTATGACAGCATAATAGTACATTATTATGTGTTTTCCTTTTAAATACCAAATTGTCTAGTACATATAAAATTAACTAGTGGATGCATACAACAGCATATTCTTCACTGTGATTACTAGTAATGTTCCATAAATATTATAATGTTGCAAATTCTATCGTACTAAGATTATCATCCATGACTTGAAAACCTTCGTAAAACACGCAAGAATCTTCACAATATGTCACAAATTCTTTAAGTTATGAAAGTTTATTACGGATTAAAAAATTTTACCCTTATTATTGAATAAAGTATAGTTTATTAATACTCTACTCTCATCTACACATTTAAAGAAAAAAATATCCGGGCTGCTAATTAGAACCCAAAGCACTTCGACCACAAGACCGCAAAAAAAAAAAAAAAAAACCATCTCCGATACTGAAAATCATCTGATGGAAGACTGAATTTGCCAATTTTTTAATGAATTATTAATGTTGTGATTCTAACCCCAATCAAAATACTTGAAAACTATTATTTAAAAAAAAATGCTCATACTTTTTGAACATCTAACTTTGAAGAATTCCATCTCTACTCGTAAATGAATGGGAAACCAATTTTTTAAAAACTGGAGATAAAAAAGTTTTCCTGTGTCATAAAAATTTGTATTCATGTTGAAAACCATAATTTATAGAGAGATTACTATCTTAAACATACGATGCGAAAACATATTGTTGCCCATACCATGCAGACTACAATGTAAAAACAAGAAGTATGTTCATTAAAGCCAGCATGTAATTATGCTATAGCTATAATAACGCGTATTTTACTGGTATTTTACTTGTATTACAAATAAATATATCCAATTATAATCTTTTTTGTTAAAACTTTCAAATTGCTTTCTATGACCCCTTGTATTCATCATGATCTTCTAACCTTGCAAACATTATTGTGTTCAGAACTAGCTCAGATTTGTGTGCAAGAAGTGTATACGGCTATTATCTGATTCTGCACTCAAGAATAGAGAATTATATTTCATTGGCATTTTGCGAGCATTAAGATTGTATGTCGAAAATGTCTGCTGAAGACAACAAGGTGGAGATCAATTTATATGTTGAAAATCTCATTCCGAAAAAGTGTCATTATCGTTCTTCCACCAGTTTTCAAATGTTCCCCCGGACTATCCTAACTTTCGTGACTCGAAAAAACAACAGAAAAAACTGTATGTGACAGCAGGGAGAAAAGAACTCCGAAACTCCTGTTTTCAAGCCAAAATCTACATAATGTTTGGCTGTTCGTGAGTACGTTTTACCGAGGTTGTCTAGTACTCATACGGTAAATAAAACACCTGGAACTCAAATAATAGTTAAATTGGTAAATTATACTTAACAATCTAAAAATATATTTTTTTAATGTACATTTTCTAATTTTTTGGTAACCCTATTATAAAACTGTTCTTCCCTGGTGCCACTGAAAACTCTTTATTAATATTTGTAAGGTTTATCTTTACACATATGAGGGAAACAGTTATCGTTCCCTATACACATTAACAAAACTCCCATAATTACTGTAATCAAAATTAAAGTGTATACTTGGGTAATCTCAAATGCATTCCATATTCTTGGTCATTTTCCATAGTGCAAAATTTCTTCATTCTCTATTCTTTGCAATTCCCCTATCTCGTGCCGCTTAATTATGTTAACTTTAAATTGTCATTGACACAGTATTACATTACTTTTGAATCACATGTTTCCAGCAATTTCGGAAACGAGCAAAAAAAACGACTGCACCTTAACATGCATAGAAAACAGCCTGTTGTTTGCAAGTTGTCCATATTATACACGACATACAATGTTCGTTACAATATCTGGTACAACAGATTGATACTAAAAAAGCTAATCATTTCAGGCAAAAATAATCAGAATATTTTAAACGCTAGTAAAAACAACTAAAACAAATGGAAATGTTCGTAAAAAATACGACCACATCCTTTCGTTACTAGTAGAGAATGTTGTTTTAAAGGATAATGAAAGACAAGACAGTAATCCGAAAAAGATGGCAAATCTCTTCAATCAAACACCTTCCTAGAATTAGCAGCTGAACTCACGAAGGGACTAACCGCAAAAATTGACATCATTTCCTGTCCCAAAAAATGTTCGCACATGTTATTATTCCGAAAACTACTTCTAACAGAAATCTTACGAATAGTCAGGTAAACTAAAAAATAAATATATTCATTGGTTTATATGCATTTCCGTGTTGTTTATTGAAACATGTATGTACCGACATTATATACCCCTTAAACAAAACTCACATTTCAATCTGCTGTCAAGCTTTCTATGCTTCAGTGCCAGGCCAAATATTTCCAAATACTTTCAAAAAAAGCGAAAAAAGCGAACACCCAATTTTTAAAAACGGAAAAAAAATAAAATTCAAAATTACCGAAACAATTTCTCTTTTGTCAGGATTGTCTCAAAATCATTTAGAGAGGTTTTTCTTCACGCGATGAACCTTTTCTCAGGAAAAACGAAGCGTTTTCAGGACTCACAACACGGGTTTAGAAAATCAAAAACAACGGAAACTGCCATTTTTCTTTTCTTCAATATGTTCCAATGAGGAAGATGATCATCAGATGGACCAAAATGAAGCACCCACTGGAGTTTATTTTTCATAGTTGTTGACGTTGTTGGACCATAACATCTTGCTATCAAAATTACCTCTTATGGAATTTGTGATATCACCCTAGATGGATTAACTGTACCTTAAACATCGAGTCTCAAAGAGTGACAAATACCGTCCTGGTACGAAAGGCATTCATTAACTGTATCTTTCCAATCTGTACAAATTGAATATGGGTTCCCACAAGGCTCGATCTCAGGTCCATCCTCTTTCTGCATATACATAAACGATATGCCTGCGGGCGATTAAAAACGGGAAGAAACATTCTTTGACGAAGACACGAATGTTCTTTTCAAAACAAGAAACAATAAATAGTACGATTTAGAAGTTTCAATTGTTTTGTTAATACCAAATTAACAGTTAACGAAGGAAAAACCGTTTCAATAGGTTTTGCATTTCAAATCAGCAATCGCATGCTCATTGAAAAGGAACTATGTTTACAATTAACTGATGTAAATAACCAAATTTCTAGATCTCAATTCAGTCAAACCTCAAATGGAATTAACATATAAACAGAATTAAACACCTAAATAAGTTCCTTATTTACGCACTCAGAATCTCTTTGAAAGTCTGTCAGCCTTTATGCAGCTCGTTGCGTGTTATTCTTGAAAATGTTACATTCCCGCTGAGATATGGCATAAAATTCTCGGGAAGCTCATTTTGTAGAAGACCCAACCTTTAGATTGCAAATTGAAAATTATTTGAATAATGAAAAAATGTCACCGCCTTCTCTGCAAGCCTTTTTCATTGAGCTTGGAATCTTACCATTGCCTGCTAATATTTACCAAATCCTGTAAATATTTTGTCTCAAAACTGGACTACTTAAACGGTTGGAGACATATTCTTCATGTAATTACTGATACTTATAATTACAACACACGTCGTAAAATTCGCATATCATTCACTGTTCAGTATCAACAGCTCGCAACAGAAATCCACATACGTTACATGTACTTACCTTACAAACGCATTGCCAGATCGCATTACACAATTGAAGTCGGTTCTCAAATTTAATAGAAAGGAAAATCTTTTCTGCTGCATAACTGTTTCTATACAATAGACACTATACTGATTATCAAAAGAAAAATAATGTTTATTTTAAAACAAAACTATAATATATAATATATATATATATAAATATTATAAATATATATATCTATATTATATTATATGATTTAGTACTTTTGATTTTATATTTTTTAAAAACTTAGTATTTTGTAACACAATAATGTACATTATCTTCAGGTCCATGACCCCCATCTCGATCAGTTTTCCAGTTTACCTGCATCCCATGATAAATCTGAGAGCCATTTTGTTGCTTCTGGACGTAAGTAGCTGCGCACGTTTTGTCTTAACTCTTCCTTTTGCTTGTAGTGGTAGAGGAAAGTGTAAGGGTGAGTTACTATTTTGTTAGGCAATGCTGAAAATCATACTTGCAAATTCGTTCTCCTTATTCAAATAATTTTTCTATTACTCGTCGAAAAAAAAGTCTTTTTTTCAATATATGCTAATCTCCCATTTTTAAAATTTCTTTTTTTTAATTATGCGTAAACGTTTACTCATCTTTCAAAATATTTATAGTTAAAAATGACGGAGGGACTTCTTGCAGTCAAGAAAGCGTGCCGCCTAATCATTTTTCCCGCATACTTCACGTAAAGTTTTAACTGTTTTTTTGACTAAATAAATCTAAATCTAATTCTAAATCTAAATAATCTAAATCTACTTCGTCGAGTGCGATTATTCGTACGTCTTTTTGTCAACCGGCGATTCGCATAAAGAAAACAAACAATGGAGTAACGTTTTCTGGTCGTGCTGCGCGCTTGGTGATGGGAAACGCTGCGATCTGGCGGCCATGATCGGGAAATGGAGCGCAAATGCAAGTTGCCTACGCCCATTTAGCTGAACTGTGGGCGGGGGCTGGGAGCGGCGTCGGAACGGTGGCGCCCGGCGACGCGGCGCACGCGAGTGATTCTGCTTCATACCCGCACCAACGCCACGCAGTCCTATTCCTGTCATCGTGTTTACAACAATCACGGTTTATTTACGGAGTCCCTGTTGGCAATACAAGGCCATGGGTTTATATGCTAGAAGAGACCTTATTCACCGCTTGAAAATTATAAACGAAGACACCGGAAGGACATCAGATTCAGGAGGAATAACTCCAGATTTGATTTTTCTGCATTGCTAACAAAATAGTGTCCACACTCTGTGGCTCTACTCCTTCACTATCAAGCACGAAAGAAAGTTAATTCAACAAAATGGCGCGTAGTGAGCTACATTTATGTCAAAGCAAACACACGGAGCCATATCAGCATTTGCCTCATGTTTCAGGAAATGGACAAACACTGAATCGAGAGATGGGGTCATTGGATGCGGAAGCTGGAAGTACATTACTTGTTACATGCATATTAAATATTTTTTTAATTATTCAATAAAATTATGTAAACTAATCATTACACTGAGGCTTTCATAAAAGTCTCTCCGAGTAAGCGTTTCGCCCACTCCACCACCTTTATGTGGAAACGGCAGCATTGCTGGCTTAATCAGCGCGACGGCCTTTCGACTGTTTGTCTCAGAAGCGCGCGCGCTGCATGCAATGCTAGTAGTTGAAATATATAATACGTGTTCGTATTTTCTTATGCCGAGTTACACGTTGTTTGGCTAATTACAAGTTGTTTTGCGAGTCATTAGAACTGCTAGAATTGCTGAATGAAGAACGTTACTTTATGAACATGTTGTTTCGAGCGCAGGCATAATACAGGATGATTGTGAACCAAAGCTCGTGTTCGAAATCGCATATATTTTCGAAAAGGTATGGCCACAAGGACTACTGGATCTCCACCTGATTCCTTTCTCTGAGAAGCACAGCTAAAAGAATTTTTTTTTTATCATTTCGTTTTTTACCAAACTTTGTCCCAATACCCTTGAAAGAATTAAATATCCATTACTTTTGTATTAATATCAATATCAAGAATCTTTAAGAAAAGTTTTCGGTAATAAATGTAAAATAGTAAAGCCTTGCTTTCAAAATTCTGGGAAAACGTTTCAAACACGATGAAATATTATAATTAATAATTATGAAAATTTAAAAAATCTTTATTTCAAAATGCATTTTATATTAGTGTCAGTATTTTTTTCTTCACTGCATGCATGTTTCACATCACGCCCTTTGTTTGCTAACTGCGGTTACGGACAAGGCGAAGCGCCCGTCGTGATCACCCGCGATGTTGTTTTCGTATAAAGAATGTTGGAGTGCGGAAACAGCCACTGCGGGGAAGCCGTTTGGAACGTTCTGGTATAGCCATTATTTAAAAATAAATATCTTGAATCAGTACCAGCTCTAATTGTATAGAACAGTTATGGGGCAGCAGAAAAGATTTTCTTTCTACTTAAATTTGAGAACGACTTCAATTGTGTAATGCGATCTGGCAATGCGTTGTAAAGTAACGTACATTAACGATGTGGATTTTCCTGATTGCGAGCTGTTGATACTGACCATGATGAAGCCGAATTTTACGACGGTGTTGTATTATAAGTTCAGTATAATGAAAATATGTCTCCACCGTTAAGTAAGTCAGTTTTTGACAAATATTTACAGATTTTGTAAATATATGGCAAGCAATGTAAGATTCCCAAGTCTCAATGAAAAAAAGGCTTGCAGAGATCAGCGGATGACATTTTTTCATTATTCAAAGATAATTTTCATTTGATCTAAAGTCTGGTTCTACAAAATGAGCTTCCCCAGAATTTTTGCATATCTCAAGCGGGAATGTACATTTTCAAAATACACGCAACGAGCTGCATAAAGGCTGACAGAATTCAAAGAATCTGAGTGCGTAACATAAGGAACTTAATTTAGTGTTTAATTCTTGTTATATGTAATTCCATTTGAGGTTTGACTGAATTGAGATACATTAAAAATTTGGTTATTAACATCAGCTAATTGCTATAAGTTCAATTTTCCAATGCAGCCTGAGGTAGCTATTTAAATAGAAAAATGCGTTGAAACCGTTTTTCTTTCGCTTAACTATCAATTTGTTATTTGTAAACGACAATGTGAAACTTCTGAATCGTAGCATTATTGATTCTTTATTGCAAGAAGAATCTTCGCCAAAACGACTGTTTTCATTATTAATACACGAGGCATATCCTTACGTATTAACAGAAAGAGAATATGACCGAGTTCAACTTCGGGAACCCATGCTCAAATTGCAGGAGAATTGAAAATACGAGAATAATGTTCTTTCCGTGCCAGTACGGTATTATATACTCTTTTAAGATAGATGCTTATGGGAAGAAATATCCAGTCTAGTTCAATACCACGAAATTCCATAACAAAGGTAATTTTTGAGAGCCAGGATTCATATGGTCAATAACATCGAAAGCTTTAGAAAGATCTAAAATTTCCAATGAGTGCTTCATTTTGGTCCATTAATGAAGCAACATCTGTGAGAACAAAGATGTGGTGTTTCCTTGTTAGATTTGATTGACTAAAGCAGCTTGTGAGTCTGAAAGTGCTTCGTTGTTACTGAGAAACGTTTCCATTTGCAATAGAAAAGCTCCATAATATTTTTATAAAATGTCAAAAAGACATTAGCTGGTAATTGTTAATTTAGTGTTTGTTCCCATTTGAAAGTTTAATTTTTAAAAGTTTTAAAGTTTTGCTGTTTTAAAAATATTGAAATCTCTCGGTTGATAAATGAGAGTTAACGGATTAGTAAAACAGGTTCACAAGTTTTTAATAATCAGTTCGGAAATTCATCCAACCCAGCAGATTATTTATTTTTTATATTTTAGTGACTATTCCTGAGATTTTGTTTACAGTAGTTCGGAAATAAAATCTGCGAGACATGCTGGACGTCTAGGATGACGGGTTCTGTCCTGCAGTCGATATTGTCCTCATTCCAACATGTCCGTGCCTCAGTCTTCTACGCGTTCCCTTCCAATTGTGTTACTTTTTGTGTACTGATAATGTTAAACGTTGGCAGTAAGATGTTGTCTACGCCTTGTTGTTAAGCTTGGTACAATGTACAGCGCACCGAGATGTTGCTTGTGAAACTTCAGCTTCTCCTCTGGGCCAGATGATACATAATAAAAAAAAAACTTTACTAATTTTCTGACGGACGTATTGACTGATATAATGAATTACGTCTAACGGAACTTTCTATTAATATCGTTTTTTTGCGTTAAAATTATTTAATTTTGCTGACATAAATATAATTACATTTTATCAGAAAATTTAAATATTCTTTATAAGAAAACATTAAATCTGTTGACGACCCTCCTCCCCTTCCCCGCAAGTTTCTTCATAGTTTGCATGTACTATATTCTGCGAAAATGAACAAGATTTAAAAGAAATATTGATATAATATAAAAAAAAATGTTGCAAGCGCAGATTTTAATTCGTTTTATTTCAGTATTCTTGTATACTTACGATGTGATTTTGCGTTATTTTACTATATTGCAATTTCTTCAATATATACTTAATTGGTTTTCATTCAGGCGTGCTGCTTTTGGTAACATTTTTTACAAAAAATCTGCGCTTGAAGCCAAGAATTGCCACTGTCATAGATATAAAAATCTCTCCGGGGGTAAGTAAAGACTTCTTTCCAAGATGTTTGAATTAATCTATGCTCCGCAACTTCGTTGCTAATGCTTTTCCCGATTTTAGAATATATTTTCATTTACAAAACATGAAATGTAAAAGCGTGTTGCACCCTTTGTCATTCGGCCAACCAATTATCAGTAAAATCGGAGTTTAGGCAATGTTCCCAATTGATTAAAAATTTATTGGAAATTTCCTATTATGGAATATGAAACTCTAAAAATGGCTCTTCTGAGAATCTGGTGCAATCAGTTCTATTCTAAGCAGATGATACTGTGCTCCAACTGAGTCGGCAGTTTCGCTTCCTAATCCGTCTTTCTTTTGTCTCTCCCGCTCTCTCTCGCTGTCTCATTCTTCTCTTACTCGGGCATTCTTCCTACCGGTCCTCTTCTCTCTCCAACTTCTCACTATCTATTCTTTGCTCTTCTCTTTTGTGTTAGCGTCTTCACTTCCTCCTCCTCCATCTTCCATTCCCTTTTCCGTCGCTATCCGTCACATTCCCTTACTCGTTACCCACGTCTTTCTAAACCCCGCTGGGTCTCTCTTCTCGCTCGCTCTCTCTCTCTCCTCGCGCTCCCTCTCCTCTGCCCTCCTCTGCTCTCGCTCGTCCTCTCTCCTCGCTCGCTCCCTCTTCCTCGCTCCCTCTCCTCGGCGTCCTCTCTCCTACGTCCCCTCTCTCCTCGCTCGCTCCCTCTCTTCGCTCGCTCCCTCTCTTCTCCTCGCTCCTCCTCTTCTGCTTCGCTCGCTCGCCTCTCTCTCCTCGCTCGTCTCTCTCTCTCTCACTCCTGCGCGCTCTCTCTCTCCTCGCCTCGCGTCTTCTCTCTCTCCTCGCTCGCGCTCTCTCTCTCTCCTCGCTCGCGCTTCTCTCTCTCTCTCCCTCGCGCTCTCTCTCCTCCCTCGCTCGCGCTTCTCTCTCTGCTGCCTCCTCCTCTCGCTCGTCTTCTCTCCTCGTCTCCCTCTCCTCGCCGCGCTTCTCTCTCCCTTCGCTCGCGTTCTCTCTCTCTCCTCGCTCGCGCTCTCTCTCTCTCCCGCTCGCTCTCTCTCTTCCTCGCTCGTCCTCGCTCAGCTCTCTTCTCCTCGCTGCGCGCTCTCTCTCTCTCCTCGCGCTCTCTCGTCTCGGCTCGCTCTCTCTCTCTCCTCGCTGCGTCCTCTCTCCTTCTCTCTCTCTCTCTCTCCTCGCTCGCGCTCTCTCTCTCTCTCCTCGCTCGCGCTCTCTCTCTCTCTCTCTCCTCGCTCGCGCTCTCTCTCTCTCCTCGCTCGCGCGCTCTCTCTCTCTCTCCTCGCTCGCGCTCTCTCTCTCTCTCTCTCTCTTGCACGTGCGCGCCCGCCCTCTCTGTTCCTTGCCTCCCTCTCTTTCTACCTCGCTATCCCTATCTCTTCCTGGCTCCCTCTCTCCAACTTCAGCCAATTCAGTTTAAAGTAAAACATTTTTTTCCTCCTAAGTTAAGTGCCTAAATTTGCACAAAAGTTTCTGCGAAGGATTTGACAACGTTCACAATGTGATGTTTGGGAACTAATTTATTGAAAGTACTGAAAACAGTGTACATTTAAACCCTTATTATTGATATTAAATGTGTTAATATAGATGAATATTGAAATTTGGCGTCACCTTCGATACAAAACTAAACTGGATAGAACATATTAAAATACAATAGACAAAACAGACAACAAAATTTTCAAATTGTATCCTTTTTATAAATTCCAATTTCATGCTTCAATGTGAATTACTAATTTATTCATCTATTATAAAAGTAGCATCGTGAACCTGCAACAAACAAAGCAATGCTAGTCCAGTTTGTTGTAATGTAGCCACCACCCATTTAACAATATTTCAAATAGCACAAAATTAATTTTTAAGAACAATTACCAAAGCTCCGTGGTTTATTACTAACGCTATGTTACCCAGAGAAATTATATTAGAACGTTGAAAAAATATTTAGGAAAATACAATTTTTAATATTCTACCGGAAGCTCCTTCCCTTTTTAATTTAGGCCAATCGTAAACTGAACCAAAGAGAATTAAATCTCCGTTCCCAAAGAATATATTTAAACAACCTTAATGTCAAAAGGTTTTAGTTCATTCTTAGTCACTAATAAACTCGTATTCTATATTTGCTATCTCAAAGCTTCAGATAATCAACATCACAAAAGAAATCAAAATCGTTAGTCAAACAAGGCAGTAAAGTTCTGATGACAAACTCTAAAAGTTATTATTTTTCCGATATAATTCACTTCCTTGAAAGGCAGTAATGTCGAACAAGCAGAATACATAATTTAAAAAAGATTGATGATATTATTTAAATGAAGTGTTTCTGCTAATGTGTGAGTTACTTGTTTACTACCCTTTTTGAATGTTTATTATAATTGAATGTTCACAAGAATTTTTGAATTCATTATTGGATTAGAAGTTAAAAATCAATCAAAACTTATTGTTAATATTAGAGATATGCTTATTTACATCGAATGGACATGGTTACTCAATGTTACCTGTCCTGAATATTACCTGTCCAGTGTGGCCAGTGTGTGCAGTCTGATGTGAGAGACCTACTTGGATGAAGTATCATTATGTATTTCATTTAAATTTGAATTGCACATCCAAAAATTATGGTTACAGCCCATCCAATCTTATGTGTGCTACATCAAAATCTTATGGATGCTACATCCAAATCTTACGGATGCTACATCCAAATCTTAATGGCCATATGACTTTAACCATTTGAGAGGACACTAATTCTTTTGGAAAAATAGCTTTTCGTGTGTATCATCGATCAGTAAATATTTTATTAATTTAAAAAAAATATAATTTTCTTTATTAACAATTATTGTTTAACATAGCAACAACGTAATACAAGATTCACAAAGAGCAATGTTTCATAAGTCAATCCAAACGCCCTCTTGACTTCTGAATAGAAATGTTTTGAAGACTCTTTCAATTTGTGTATTTATAAATTCACAAAAATCATGTATCATTATTTTTAGTTTCATGCAGACTGGATTTCAATCCACCTTCCTTGGTTCTTCTATGGGCAAATACGAAGTATATTTTGGAAAACACTGGAGTGTTGTTAACTCTTTAAGTAAAATAAAATTATTCATCAATTACTCGCTGCAAGAATCATGGGACGCGGTTTACATTACTGTTGATACAAACGATAAATACATTTTTTTCAACGCTTTCATTTTAAAACTTACTTTCCTCTTCAGAAGAGGAAATTAAAATTAATAAAGTAATTTTCTTTGTAATAAAGAAACCGCAAATAGTACAATAGCAGATATTTCAAATTGGTTCCGTAATAATAAATTAATAGTAAATGAAAAGAAAACTGTTTCAATGCAGTTTTCCATTTCAAATAAACAGCTCTGCACTTCACTGAAAATGAACGGTGTTCCATTGACTGATGTTAACGTAACAACATTTTTTAGGTATTTCAATTCAGTCAAACCTTAAATGGAAAGTCCATTTAAATGAATTGAACACTAAATGAAGTTCTTTAAGCTAAGCCTTCAGAATTCTTTCAAATTCAGTCAGTCTCCACACTGCTCGTTGTGTATATTTCGCGAATGTTCATTCACGCCTGAGATATGGCATAATATTCTGGAAAAATACATCTTATAGCTCCCAGACTTTTATTTTACAAAAAAGAATTATATGAATAATAAGCAAATCCCACCCACATGATTCTTGTAAGCCTCTCTATATTCCTCTAGGTATTTACCATTACCACGTCTTTTCATATATGAATCAGTGGTTTTTGTCAAAAATGACTTACTTAAGAGCGGGAATTTTTTTGGCAAACGCCGTTGTCTATAACTACAACACTTGACGTAGTTATCACGTTCATCAGGTAACCGTATCAACAGCTCACTACAAAACATTCACATACAATACATGTACATTATTTTACAACACCTTGCCAGATGACATTAAACGAATAAATTCGATACAAAAATTTAAGTCCCTAGTAAAATCTTTTCTGCTGCATAACTGCTTCTATACAATTAGATACTATAGCGAGCATCCAAAAGGGAAGTAATATTAATTTTAACATTGACATTTTATGTATTATATGCAATTTGGATCGTATAATTGTAAAGAACCTGTAACAAGTATTGTACTTCAGTTTCTGGGTCAATGACCCCCATCTCGATCAGGTTTGCGTCCAGTTTCCATGATACTCGAGCAAATGCTGAGATGTTCCCTTGTTTTGCTTCTGGATATATCTTCAAATAAACTTCTCCCCATAGCACGGCAAACAGTTTTTAACTGTTTTTGACACACACACACACACACACACATATATATGTATATGTATATGTATATATATGTATATAAGCCCCTCCTTTCTTCTGTTATTGGAATGGAAAAAGTAACAAATCCTGTCGTTTTTAACAAACGTTTTTAAGTTGATATGCAACCAGGTATATCATCTACGTCGCATCTGAAACAAATGTATTACAAAAATAAATATAAATATTGTTTATAATTTAATAATTAATGAAGTAATTAAATTAAAAATGATAAATATTTGATATGCACGACACCTAACAAACCAATGATGTAGAATTTCCTTCTTTCTACAACTGACCTGAACTCAAGAAAAACGATCAATTTAAAACCTGTGAACCTAACCTAACCATTATGGAGTCTTACTGTTAGAGAATGATTTATCAGCTTTGAAACTCTTTATATTTTCCCACCGAAGTGCCGGGAATAGTGATAAATATTTTCCATCAATAAAGTTAGTATCCACATATTCGTACACAACAATTAAACCACTGCCTCCTAAATTCATTCAAATTGTGTGTGTGTGAATAAGCAATGTGCAATTAAGTCGAAACCCAGCATGCGAGCAACTCACAGCTCTCCATAACTGCGTTGTTGTCATCATGAAGAATGTAAGACGGTCTTCAGGGTTATCAGTTCAAAAGAACGGTTTTGTGGATAGAACGGTCATGGGCGTAACATTGGGTCAAGGATTGGAAGAGATCATTCATGCATTCATTCATTCATTCATTCATTCATTCTATTAAATACGCAGTAGGGTGGCCCTTATTTTTCAACATTTCAACGATCCAAGCCAAATTTGGGGAAATCTGAAAATTCTATAACGACCCTCTTCGACCATGAAGTTTTTTGAATGTTTGCTGTGTGGATTTTGTTATGCGTTTTTACTTTCTCGTATACGTACGAGATATACGGAGTAATATATGTAGTATAGAGAAAGTTATGCAATGCTGCGGAAAATCGATTTCAAGATTCCCATGGAAATACACGTTTTGGGATCCTCTGATACGGGTAAGTCTTTTTTTTTCAAAACGTCCGTCCATCTTCCTGTCTGTCGTCCATGAACAACACTAGCACCTAAATTATTCGTACAATTTTCTTTCCAAACTAAACGAAACTGAATTAAAAAACTTACTAGTACGAGAAAGTGTGTGCCATTAAACGAAGCTTGAAAATTATTTTTTTTTAATTCAAACATTGAAACGAAAACGGCTTACTGCCTCTGTATTCAGAGTATTCACGTTTTGGATAAATGTGCTAATGGTGCCTATTGCGTATTTTCGTCGGAAATAAAATTTAAAAAAAATTAGTTCGCAGCGGGGTCTGGTGCCCCAACTGGAGGTTGCAACTCCATCGAATGACGGAAATGTAATGTACCAAATTCCAAATTCGAAAATATAATAAAAATATAAGCAATTCAAAGTAATTATAACTAAGTTAAATAGAAGTCTATTGAATCATTACTTAAATAATGTTATGCGTCGTGAGCAAGTTTGGTATATTACACACCTTAGGTATATTATACATTTCCCTGGACACTCAAACACTCAAACGTTCGACTCCAGCACATCGCAACAAGCACTATTGCTTCGACACGTTTCACCCAAAAGAAATTATTTTATTTCGAAAATATCACTACCCTGTTATGTTTTGTAACAGATCCTTACACACATATTCCACCAGCGCTCTCCGAGGGGTAACTGCAGCCTGCTGCATCTACCGAGAAAGGGACTTCCTTCCATAGCGGCCCACTTTACACAAAGAATTTATTAAGTGTACATTTTAAATCAGCAAGTTTAATATCAAATGAAAACAAATTCTCTAAACGCCATAAATAATGCATTAAAATGCAATAATGGACTGAACTTGTGTACTTTCAATTACAAGCGAAATTCTTAAAATTAGTTCGCAGCGAGGCAGACGATAGAATTTTGATATTCCCCTGAGACTCCCTCCGTCGCCGCGCAGCACTAGTGCGACACCTGTCTGGTCACGGTTATGCTGTGATCTGGTTGCCACACCAAGATTTCTTCAGTGATGACTAACCGTACGGTCTTGCTCCATCCTCTAGTTACGAGTAGCTGCCATATCTCGCCGCCCTTCATATATTTTTTTGAAGTTTTTACAATTTTTCGGTTTCCCATTTGTAGATTCTAAATATTAGTTTAAGAACATTAAAGAAGAGTAAAATCTCGTCCTATATTTCCTCGTTCTCCGACATTTTCATTGATAAATTGGAAGCGTTTTTAATAAAATGGCGTGTAAGCGTTACTATAAAATCGAAATTTGAAGCCACTCACAAATGTAATAATTAGGAGGCGGATTTTGATGACCTAAAACTCTGTCAAAAATGATCAAGAAAATACTCTTAAAATACTTTTAAAAAAATGCCGTAAAAACAACGAAAAATGACGAAAGTTTGCTTTGGTAAAACCACTTCACATGAACAACTCAAGCTGGTGGGTATGTTGCTGATAAAATCGAGGCTGCTGCTTTTTGTTCAAGTGAACTGAGCTTGCAAACTTTTGGTTTGCGCTACACTTCAAAAGAATAACTCTGTCTTTATTTATTGCAAAATCGGCAGAACTGACAATGGCGCCGATACTCGTCACAGGAACCTTAGATTTATTTTATTACAATGGCGTATATTACAATATATAAGCAAAGAATCGAATATGCTAATCCTTAATTCTGTGGTGAACATTTGTTGCACCCCGTAAATATTGTTTAGAGCAAGTACCATTAAAATGATATTAAAATCGATGAAATCAGCAAAAAAATAATTGAAATGACGTAAAAATGTAAAAAATAACTTATTAGTTGATACCAACAAAAAATGGAACAAATTACATATAAATTTGGGTAATTTCGTTCTGTCATAACATAAAATGGATTTCTATACTGAATGGAATTGTTCTAAACAGAAAAGAAAAAAGATGACATTTCATTAAAATCCACCTCTTAGCAATGTTACAAATCGCAGACAAAGTGCATATTAACGACGTAAGAGAGTTTTAAAAAATACGTTGGTGTATTTTTTGAAAAAACGAAATAAGCAAAATTAAATTTATATCATCTTAAACAGTTCAATTAGCATTATCCGTACGAAAAGTTTAAAAGAAAAATTTGGAGCCGTTTTTTAGAAAATGATGTTTGAACGTTTTTAAATATGCGGAATTTTGAGCTCATATTCACAGAAAACTGTTGAGTTTTCGAGAAACTTTATATGACATAATTTTAAGCACATGTTCTCGTAAATGCAATAATGTAAAGAAATTGCCACTAATGTGAATATTAACGACATGAGATGTTAGACAAAAAATATTTTTTTTGTAATTTATGAAAAAATATAATACAGCAATATGGAGTTTGTCATTTCATAACGTATACATGGCACTATCTCTACCAAAGAGTTAAATAAGAATTTTCGAATAGTTTGGGAGACAATCTTGTTTTCGTAATTTTTTAAACTTGTACGTATTTTACGCAATATTTCATGAAAACTACTTAGTTTTTAAAAAAGTACCTGAACTTAGTAAGGCAAAGAACATAGAACAAATTTTATTTGAAGGAAAAATCTCCATATTCAATTTCGTATTTGTAGGAAGACGCCGAAAATTCAAACTTTTTGTTTTCGAAAATTCAGAGTTAGCAGAAAATCAAACCTATACCAACCTTACAATTGTATTTTACTCTCTTCTTACAAGAAATTTAAATAAAAAAGTTTGAACAATTTTTGAGAACATTTTAAAAATGTCACAAGAGGGTCATCAAAAGTATCTCCAAAAATTGTTTTTCAAAATTGCAGAGCTTGGACTCAGGCCAAATCGACAGCGGTTTATCAATTTGGAAAAAAATCGTACGCATACTTATTTAGTCCGTCAGTTGATTTTTCGGTTCAAGGACCCACAAAACAGGTAATTTGGATACACCACGTGTTCGAGGAATCTTTTCTTTCCTAATTTAGCAACTGGATTTATCCACTTTTTTATTATCAGCCCAATTTGTTCTGCCAAAAATCCGCCTTTTTTCGCGTATATTACTCCGTATGTACGTAGATAGATGACTAATAATTGTGTTCACAATTGTAGGTGTAGGAAAACGCTGAAAACATTTTGAATTCTTGCAATTTTCGACAAATTAGGGTTTCCAACGAACATGAAACCTGCACCATTCTCTTAAATGTTCTTTAAAGTATCCAACAACAAATTTTAATAAAAAAAACAATGGAGCTGTCTTCGAGAACATATTTTAAACAAAATTAGAATTTGCCTATGTTTTACGAAAAATTACACCAAAAGCTCTCAAGTTTTCGAAAAAGCGTTCATGACCATATTTCAAAATGTATTTTTAGGACCAGATTTCATAAAGAGGAAAAAATCTATCTTCATAATTGTAGTTGTATGATGACGAAATAATTTGAATTTTGGCAATTTTCGAAAAATCAAAGTTTTTAACAAAAGTGAGACCTGCACCATTCACTTAAACGTCTTTCACATTATGCCACAAAAAATGTAATAAAAAAGAATGTAGTCATATTTTTTAATTTAAAAGATGCCCCAGGGGCTTCATGTCGATTTCAATTTCAGGGGCCGCAATGTCAGCCATATCGTTTGGGGAATATCAATTTTGGAGAAAATCGGCTGAACGGTTTAGCCGCTAGCATTGTTTACAAACGTACGGAGAGTCGGACAGGCGTTTGCCGTCAGTTGATTTTTCGGTATCAAGGACCCACAAAACATCGATTCCGGCTACACCACGTGTTACAGGATTTTTCTTCTAAATTTAGCAACTGGATTTATCCAGATTTTCGTTACCAGGTCCCGGGTTTAAGAGTCTTGTTCTTCTTTTAGACGGTTTCTACCCTTAAGAATTTGCCGTTTTCAATTTCCATGTTTTTCGGTCGTCTCGTTGACCTTCTAATCCTTTCTCCTCCATTACGTCCTCTATATAGGCCTTCCAGGTTAAATTAGGTCTGCTTCTTGTACCCTTTCTTTCTGTTATCAAAGTTAAAATTAATTTTGGCCATCTCTCATTTAGCATTCTCTGGACATGTACATACCATTGAAGAGCTTTATTTTCTAGTCTTCATAATATGTTGGTTTGAACGCCGGCCTCTTCCCGTACCACTTCGTTGTCTTGTCACTTCTTGTCCAGCCTTGTTATCTGCAAAGATATTTTCATCAAGCCGAATTTTACTGACCGTATTCTGTCTCTACGGCGTTTTGTTAAAGGCCACATTTCTGCTCCATATAATATAATGTAATATTTTTCTAAACACTGTGGAGTATCATTTTCTTTCACTATTCCATATAGGGCCATGTGGAGCTTTGATGTCATTTCTGCCCATTATGAGCCTAGTGATGTGATCATCTATTTTCCCACCGTCATTAATTATGGTCTCCAGTCATTTGAATTTTGAACAGTGATCTATATCGTCATAAGCAATATTAATATTAGAAGCATCTTCTCTGATGCATGAATATTTTATGGGTAATTGTAAGTTCCCATTTTTCGTATTCTTCTTTTAATTTCCTAAGCATAAACTCCACCTCTTCCCGATCTGATGCCATAATGACCTGATCATCTGCAAAGAGAAGATAATGTAAGCACCTCATTTTAGGAGATCTCCTATTTGAGAACATCTTTTGGATTAAGTTTCCAAAACGTTAATGTGTATATTAAAGAAAAATTGTCATAAACTACATCCTTGTTTTAACCCTTTTGTTAGTTTTAATACTTCGGGTAATTTTCCTCCCCATTTTGATGCACACTCAAGTATTCTGGTACATTTTTGTAAACCAAATTAATCCATTTTTCTGGAATATTGTCTTCATATCGCTGACCAAATTTACATCTAGAAACACTGCCACAGGCCTTTTCCAGTCCTGTTAATGGCATATGTGTGTCTATATTGTGTATTTAATTTTTCTCTATTATCTGGCGTAAGCAATGGATGTTATCTAAACATGACCTCCCACTTCTAAAATAGCTTTATTCTTCGCTGAATGTTATTCCTTTTTGCATTTTTTCCTTTCGAATATTAGAAATTAGCCTAGCTATTGATGGAATGACACTAATTCCTCAGTAGTTTCCACAAAAGGTTTTGGCACCTTTTTTGTGTATAGAACTGCTACATGACATATTCCATTCCCTTAGGATATGGCCACTAACATAAATTTTGTTAAAAAGGTTTTTGATGTATTCAGTTATTCTCTAATAATAAGAGTTTTTGAAGCAAATGAGTCATTGCATAGCTTTCTCTTTTTAAGGCTAGAATGTAAAATAACAAAAACAAAATTTTCTCATAAACCTTCCTAAGGCGAGAAAGTAAAAGAAAACGAAACCAAGATTTTTTTTCAAAAACTGCTGCAATTTAACCTTTTGGTAGGGATTGTGCTAAATGTACTCTATAAGATGACAAACGCCGTTCGCTCTATTCTTTTTTTTCAAAAATTACAAAAATGTAATTTTTTAGTAGTCTCGCACTTTTTAATATTTACATTATCTGCGATTTGTTCACATTTTTGCATTTATAAGTACACATGTTTTAAATTATGTCTAATAAAGTTTCTAAAAAACTCAAAAAAAATTGTTAAAATTTGCTCGTTTCGGCATTTTCAGAAATGTTCAATTGCCATTTTGTCACAAATACTTAAATTTTTTATCAAACTATTTTTTTCGGATAATGCTAAATGCACTTTTCAAGATGACATGAAAGTCGTTTTGCTGTATTCTTTTGTTTTTTAAAAAATACGCAAATATATTTTTTGAAATATCTCTCACGTCTATAATATGCGTGTTTGCAGAGATTTGTGCATATTGTTGCATTTGCGAGAGGAGAACTTCAGATAACTTCCAATGAAGTTTTCCCGAAAAATGCAATTTTCCACAGAAAAAACTGTGTTGTGGGGCCCTGATATCGAAAAAGTAGATAAATCTGCTTTCTATATAAAGTGTTACTTACTTTAACACGTTGTGTTGTCAGAATCTTTGTTTTGTAAGTCCATGATACCAAAAAATTGATCTCGTGTAGGTGGGTCAGTCCACGCTCTGGCAGGCCCAACGAAGGCTTCGCGAAGGCAACGCGATATGGGAGATCCACGGTACTCGTCTGTTATGATGTGCTCAACGATGCATTATAGTATTGCACTATTGATCTTCTGGCAAATGAAAGAAAAAAATGTTTTTTTATATAACTAATCCAAAATTCCCAATTACGTAGTAATAGTTTGGCGGAACAGAAGAGTATTGTTTGCCGTTGTTATTGGGTATATCAGGCGAGTACTGGTGAGGTTTGAATTACAAATATATGAATCAGTGTTATTGCATTTTTAGTAACATGCTTAATAAAAATGTTAGTTGTGATATTACTTTTTATTCAAATTCAGTCAGACGAGATTATTCAATTTGTCATATTTAATGACCAATTTAAAAGTTGAAATATAAATGATCCCAGATACAATCTATCAAATCCTCGACTTCGGTAATTCGGATATATTGAACATTTTTTAAAGGAAACTTTAATTTACTTGAATTCCAAGCATGTATTAACTTGCTCCAAGAGACTTGGGCGGGAAAGCGGAGTGAAGGAACGCGATAATGAAGGAAAGGGCGTCTATTTACAGAGGACGTGGCTGTACACCGTGTTTAGTCAGTAATTGGCTGCTTCTGAGATTGGATGACTGCGCTCCGCGGGGGTCGTCGAGGCTCAGCGTCCCGCCCTAATTAGGGAGGGTTTTTGTCATCATCCCCCTTGCACAAGAGAGATGGCTGCACTGAGCAATAACCATACTAAATAGTGCGCGTGCGCGTGAGCGTGTGCGTGACCGTGTGCGCGCGTGTGTGTGTGAGGGAGAGAGCGGGTGGGAGAGTGAGAGATACAGAGACAGACAGACAGACAGACAGATAGACAGACAGACAGACAAAGTCAGAATGAGGAAGACTGATTTAGATAGTGAGCAGTGAAGGAGGAGGAAGAAAGGAGCGTTTCGCGGATATACGGACGCGGCGAAAATATGCGAGAGTGTTGGACGCACACTCTGCCGGAGGCGGAAGGTCTGGGGCGCGCGTCCCGACGCACCACTGTAGAAAAGTGTTGGCGCCAAATGGCGGAGGAGAGAGGAGGGACCGTACGCCGGAAAGGGGGCGAAAGGGTAATGGGGTTTTGTCAGGATGCAGGTTCTCGCATTGTTGGGAATGGTTAGGTAATAATATACAATATAATATAAAAATGAAATTTCTCTCCTAACACATCACGAGAAAAACACTTAAAAAGCGCCATTACCTGAATAAGTCCAAACCATTTTAAACGAAGTTCCTACTGTGCAAATTTTCAATTATTTCGGCAGCCAGAAACAACAGCCAACTCTTACTTTACAATGAATATCAAACAATGAATAAATAAAACTCTTACAGTATTTACGGCACATTATACAGACAAGCAAGAATAATTTCACCCAATCTTGCCTTGATTACATCGAAGTGAGTGATACCAATGTTCAAAATGATGACGATGATACCATAATCGTCGATCAAACATTTCCGAAGTATAAGAAGTCTATAAATTAAACATCCAGAGCTGAAGCCTAATGAATGCATAAAAATAAGTGTACAAATCTATTGTCTTTTATAATTTAAATATTATATCTGGAACGCAAAAGACACGTGTGTTCGAAATTTGAATCTTAAAGGAAATACTTTATAACATTGAACAATCCAAACCTGCATTGTGTACAACGACAATTATCCCCTCTTAGCAAAGAAATCAATGTTCACGAAGCCACACCAACGCAGCGTTGCTATTCATCTCGATATGAACTCAGCTGTGAGTCACAATTTCTCGAAACAATGTAAGGAGTGGTATTTTCAGAAAGGTTAATATGGTTGATAGTTAACTACACCTGAAAAAAAGTTTAATAAAAGATTTTAAGATCAAATGTTGGGAAATAGATTGCACAGGGCAATATATTCTTGGCTTCAATATTAAACGCCTAAGATAGATTCGTAATATATGAAATTTATCACTAAACTCAAAAATACGGGGAAAGTGCTAGTATTTAAAAAAAAACTACAGGACTTTAAGTAAAGTTCTAATTTGTTACATGATGTTTAATTAAAGAAATATGTCCCTATCATAAATTTGTTGTTTTGCAACTTAATTTTTTACAATTTTCAAAAGTACAGTGTTTGGACTGAAAATAAGATCTGCAGCATTTTTGTAAGCGTACTTCGCTCTAGTCGAGAAAAAATAAAGAGAAAATTTGGAGACGTTTTTGACGAAATAATTGTTTAATATTGCTTATAGGTCATGCAAAATTACGCGAAAACCTCATATTTTCGAAATATTGTATATCTTGTATAGAGATGTTTTTACAACAGATTTTCATTAAGGAAAAAAATCTCTGCAATATTGTTGTTGTAGGAAGATTCAAAACTTCAAAGTTGTTTTCAAAGTTTCAAAAACTGAGAGACAAGATACTTATGCCATTCTTAGTGCGTCGTTTGTTCAATCTCAAAAAATTAAATCAAAAAATTGGTACCATGGAAAAAATTGAAAAATGCTCTTGAGCATTCATGCAAAATACGTCAAAAAATCAAAAGTTTCTAACTCCTTGAATCTAAAGGTCGGCCAGATCGGGGAATGTCAATTTTGAAGAAAATCGTCTCAACAGTTTGGCGCTTGTGTTTACCACAGGCCTAGACGGTGGCTGAGGGACGCTTTGCCGTAAAGCAATGCTATCGTATCAAGGACCCACAAAACGTGGATTCGTACTCCACAACGTTAGAAGTTACTGTATGTAGCAACTAGAATTATCGTACACAAAACGAGTTTTCTGTTGAAAATGCTCGTTTTTTGCTGTATTACACAACATTCTCTTTGCTACGTAAGTAGTGTGCGAGAAAGTAAAAACATGTATTGGAAATTACAATTCGGAAAGAAAATTTGAAAAACTCTCAATATTTACATTATTTTCATGATTTGTTTGAGTAGCTGTCCTTTAGTAGAGAAGTCCTGAACGCTGTTGTCACGTGAATCTTGAGCGCTGAGGCCAAAGTCGGTTGCTCGTGTGGGCGGCTACGCACTGTCCACGGCGGCCAGTGGGCTGCACCTCCTCCGCGCGCAAAAGTGCCTTTTTACAGCGCTTCGCCGCTCTGGCCTCCCTTTTCATTGCTATTTTCTTCTTTTTTCATTAAAAAGCTTTCGAGTTGAATATTCATGACTGCGTTTGCTGCTATCCTGCAGCCACAATTCGAATCAACATTCTACACGAGACCGTGCCTTGCTGCGCGACGTGAGAGAAAGGAGGGGCCACGAAGAGGAAGGTGACGGCGAGGGAAGTGGCTTGAGGAAGGGAAATGGGGAAATCCAAATGAAAAATATGGAGATCTCTTGCGTCACCGTTTTAGGGAGAGATATTTTGTGTATTTCGCATTCGTAGAATGTTGAAGTCTGCAACTTTAAAAGTAACATCTACGCGCCGTCGTAGCGGGTGACTATTGATATATGCAGATAACGTGACTGTAACTTCAAAGGGAATCGCTTAGCTCAGGTATTCTCAACGGAGTCGGTACAGACTCCCTGAGGGTCGATGGATATTTGAAGTAGTCAATGATGATTAAGGGGTCGATTGAGGGACAATAGACGAATATGAATTGGCGCCTGATCAGGATATTCAAAATCCCATTGATTACTAAAACGTATAAATGAACGTAATTAACTTTTTTCTGATAAAAAGCACCAAAACGTATAATAAATTACAAATTCGCTTCTCTACTTTCGTATCCGCCGTTGATCCTTAGGAATTGTTAGCAAATGGAATGTTTAGCAAATTCAAGAAATTATAACTATATTAACAATGAAGCGTTGTCGCGCAACGAAATACTCTCTGCAATACGCACGGGAGATATGTAATGGTCAGTTCTTAAAAAACACTGAACATTTTGTAACCATTGGATTTCAATGAAGATTAGAAACACAGCTACATAAAAGCTGAAGCGACTTGGACAGTTGAAAATCAGAGATATTTACGAGAATATTGGTGTACCAAATTGTTATCTTTAAGGCATTTGTGTGTACTTCACTGTGTATATACACTATGTGATCAAAAGTATCCGGACACGTGGCTGAAAATGACTTACCAGTTTGTGGCGCCCTCCATCTGGAATTCAATAGGTCCACCCTTAGTCTTGATGACAGCTTCTACTCTCACTGGTATACTTTCAATCAGGTGCTGGAAGGTTTCTTGGGGAATGGCAGCCCATTCTTCACTGAGTGTTGAACTGAGGAGAGGTATCGATGTAGTTAGGTGAGGCCTGGCACGACGCCGGCGTTCCAAAACATCCCAAAAGAGTTTGATAGTATTCAAGCCAGAACTCCGTGCAGGCCAGTCCATTCCAGGGATGTTATTGTCGTGTAACCATTCCACCACAGGCTGTGCAGTATGAACAGGTGCTAGATTGTGTTGAAAGATGCAATCGCCATGCCCGAATTGCTCTTCAATAGTGGGAAGCGAGAAGGTGTTTAAAACATTAACGTATGCATGTGCTGTGATAGTGCCACAGAAAACAAGGGGTGCAAGCCCCCCCCCCCCATGAAAAATACGACTACACCACAACACCATTTTGCACGTGTACGGATACCTTTGATCACATAATGTAGATGCTGTATAGTATTATACAGAAATGAAGTATCCTGTGGCAACCAACGCTGCTCAACTATTGAGTGCCACATGTATCATACCAAACAAAAATTTCTTTATCTGGTTCTGCTATCCTAACGGGTTCAGCCTCACATTCACATCCACGTCCAGTAACGTTTTTTCTCGCGTTGCACAGTGGTTCAAACTGGCCCAAAATCCGGCGTTAATGGCATTGGGCGATCTTGACGTTGGAGACATTGACACTGACATCTTGAAATTGAAGTCATTGGAGTACAGTACTTTAGATCCAGAAAGTTCCTTCTTCAGTCTTCCTCACGGTTCCTCGTTAATTTTTATGTTGCTTGAATGTATTGATTCTTGACAACAAAGACAATTTTGACAATCAGTATATTAAAAAAAAGAGTTTAATGTTTTTATATTTGATGCGGCTCGAATATAACATGTTAAGCGTAACAACGTTAACCATGAATATTGTAGATTATATTTTTTGTCCTGCGTACTTCTGCTTCGCCCAATATTTTTATCAGGTAAAATGTCCCTAGTTAGAATAGCACATATTTAGCTGCACATATCTGCACCTTTTGTTTTATCACCACTTTAATGCAAAACTAAATAGCACTTTTTAACACTGGATCTCCCAGAGGCCCCCCCACGGACAGGCAGGCAGGCAGGCGGACGGACGGACAGGCGGCCGGCCGGCCGGCCGGACAGGCAGGCGGACGGACAGACAGGCAGGCGGACGGACAGACAGGCAGGCGGACGGACTGACAGGCAGGCGGACGGACTGACAGGCAGGCGGACGGACGGACAGGCAGGCGGACGGACGGACAGGCAGGCGGACGGACGGACAGGCGGACG